>PVLA01009009.1:25302-81097 GCA_004027455.1 Hydrochoerus hydrochaeris
TGAGGGAGCCCTAAGATACAGAGGTGAGGCTGAAGTAATCTAAGCATGGTCTGCAATTCTCTAGATGTAATCTTTTTTTTTTTTTTTTTTTTTTTTGGTACTGGGGATTGAACTCACAATACTCCCGGCCCTCTAGATGCAATCTTAAGACCTGCCTTTTTGTTTCTCACAAAATAGTATTTTCTTCACACTGGAAGGTTCCATTTTGATCCAAATATCATCATGAAAACTTGATTTTCCCCCTTACCTTCCACTTAATATTCAGCTTATCTACCAAGGTTTAGCTCACATTTTCTTTGGCACCTACACAGTATTTGGCTTTAAGGTGTTCCACACTTAAAACTTTCAGATCAAAATATGATTTAGTGTTAGTTGAGGATAAGAAAATGATTAAAAGAGTTGCCCAGAAATCATCACAGTGGTAAGCAGATACCTTTTTATCTCTTGTGATAAAGTTCCAAGAGTAGAAAGAGTATTTAGCCTTAGTGGAGGGTTAGTGGTAAAGATAAAGTAATAGTTACATGCTTGCATAGTATTTGCTGTGTGCCAGGGACTTTCCATATGTTAAGTCAGTTCTCAAATTCCTATAAAGTAGCTGCTGCTGTTCTCTCTGGGAAGGGAGCCCTGATGTTCACAAAGATTGAGTAACTTGCCCAGGATCTTAAGGGCCAGACACAGGCGTCAGCTTCTAAAGTCTGAGCTCATTATCTGTGTTGGTGCCAGAATGAGATCTTAAATGTTAGCTTGAATGTTGTAGACTGCCTGGGAAGAGGGCAGCAGGGCCTGCCAGCAGGAGGGAGAGGTGTAGGTGACTTGGTTCTGCCTGGAGAGCCTGTTCTTGCAGGGACAGAGGCTGCAGAGGCAGTGTAGAATGATTAAGGCTTCAGGCAGTGGAAAGTGATGAAGGCTTTTATTTATTTAATTTTTTTTGAGACAGGGTCTCACTATAGTCAGCTGGCCTTAAATTTACTTATGTAATTCAGGCTGGCCTTAAACTCACGGTGCTCTTCCTGCCTCAGCCTCCCACGTGTTAGAATCACAGGTGTGTGCCACCATACGGGGCATGCTAAGGGACTTTAAAGTAGGAAGAATGTATCCCCAGATGAAAATAGCATTGCAGGTCACTCTCCTGTGGAGGGTGGATTGATGTTTCATTACAGAAAGCAAAGAAGTCAGTTGCAATCGGAGCAGCCCAGATAAGAAATGACAAAGGTAGAACTAAGATAGTAGAATAGGGTATGAAGGAAAGGACACAGCAAAGAGGTGTACTGAAAATAAGATTGATAGGACATAGTGACTAAGTCCAGGGACTGGGCAGGGGAGAAGATTCAGAGGATGAGGAGTAGCAGGGCCAGAGCGTGGATTAAAACCATGGTTTCACTCTGTTATTGTTAAAGTGTCTGTTAAGTTAAAATGCATCTAACCCTCTGCCTCCTGACCTAGAATGTAAGCAGATATGTGAGGGTGAGGATTGTGTCTCTCCACTGCCCTCCCCTTAGCACTAGCACAGAATTTACCACATTAAAGGCACTCAAGTGGTTGTTTAGTAAGTGATACATCCAGGTGGATATATCTAGTTGGGCACTTAATTCTTACTGAAAACTTTGAACAAAAAGACTTTAAAGAGTGGTGTATACCTGTAATGCCAGAGAGGTTGAGACAGGAGGCCAGCCTAGGCTGCATAGAGAGACAGCTCAAACAATAAAACAAAACAAAGCAAAACACTGAAGTAGAAATACAAATTTAGAAGTTACTAGTCAAGATTGATTGAGATCATCAGTATTAGATAGCAGCCAGAGGAAGTAAGGGGCCCAGGAAGAAGGGTGCCTGATGGGTCTGAGAGGGAGGTGGAGGAGGAGAAGACCTCACCCTTCTGAGAGCTCCAAAGGGCATGGTCAGAGTGCTCCCAGGATGCAGTCCCATGGAGAGGAGGATCAGTTCTCACTCTCATGGGAGAGCAGCATGTGACCACAGACTGGGGCCAGCAGCTCCACACTCCACGGGACAGGGCTTCCTCTGAGGGTTTGAAGGTACAGGTGGGTAGATTTATTTGTAGAAAGGTTTGCTGGTGAGTGAAGAAGATGCTGCTGGCATTTATTCTGCTAGTATATTGGGGCAAGAGAGTAAGTAGCAAGATGGTAGAAAGTTTGGAACAATTGCTGCAGGCAATCATGAGCAGGCAATCTAGACTCGTGAGGGCTTCTGAGAGTCTAGAGCAGTGGTGGCAAACCTTCCCCCACATTTGGGCAGTTTGTATCATTGAAAACTAAAAAGTTTGCCATGACTGGCCTAATGCAGTTTGGAAGCAATTACTTTGTAGTAGACCTATCCAGGCAGTTGTGCCTTTTTCTAGCCATATCCAGCCCCTCAAATGTAAAGCTAAAAAAACATTAAGTTGATCCTGAGCCTGGGAAAAGAAGGAATGAAGCAGAGAGGATGCTGACAGACTGGAAAAGTCAGAGAACTAAAGGTATCAATTAGGTCCAATTATACGTATAGTAAAAGTGTCAGGGGGCTGGGGATTTAGCTCAGTGGCATAAGTGTCTGCCTGGCAAGCGCAAGGTAGAGAGTCCGATCCCCGGTACCACACACACACACACACACACACACACACACACAAGTGTCAGAAAATAGGAAGCACTTACTTTTATATTAGGTAAAGTTGGTTGTCTTTCTCACTGTAAAAAAATGAAAGCAGCCTTTTGATTTGTTTTGAGATGACATCTCTTTAAGTAGTCCACAGTGGTCTGGGACTCCCTCTTTAGCCTTGATCTCAAACTCAAGATTCTCATGTTCCAGTCACCAGAGTGCTGGGATTACAGATTTACCTAGGACAGTTGTTTGTGTATAAGTGCTAAAAAAGAATTTATTGAATAAATGCTCATTGCTATATTGTCTGTAGTTGAATGTCCATATTTGTTCTATTGATAATACTTTGACTTCTGGGAAGTACATAGGTAGACATGAAAGGTGTTTTGTTTCTGGTGTGTGGTTTGAGGGGAAATCTGGCTGCAAATGTCAGTTTTGAGAAAATGTACATATAATCAGCTATTGAGCTGACTGCTTATTACAGGACATGCATGAGTATTAGAAATGAAATGTTAGTAATGGAAATAATATAGGATAAGGTGGCAGCTGAGGGAAGAGGATCTAGGTGTGTTCAAGGCCATCCTGGGCTACCTAGTGAGACCAAAGCAAAACAAAAATATTGTAGGACTTCCTGTAAAAATCATAGCAAGGGTAGTAGTTAAATATGTGTGAAATTTGGCCTGAAATAAGGAGTTTAATAGAATTTACTTCTGTCTATCTCCTAGGGTTTTTCATTGATTACACTAATTTCTAGTCTATTTCAAGATCATAATAGTGGTTCTATAAGGGACAGATTAATGAAGGACAAGGGCAGAAGCTATTCACCTCATCCATCTCTGGACATTTGTTTTTCTGGCAAAAGAAATCTTCTCTGCCTGTCTATCTCTGTCTCTGTCTCTTTGAATAGGGACTTGCTGGCCTCTAACTCATGGTGATCCTCCTGCCTCAACCTCCTGAGTACAGAGATTTCAGGCATGTGCCACCATGCCCAGCAAAAGATGTCACTTTGCAGGTGGAGGGGGTTGTTGACTGGGAATTGAACTCAGGAATTTGTTTGCCAGGCAGGCGTTTATACCGCTGTGCTACATCCCCAGCTTGAGAAGTCACTTTTAAGAAACTTAAAACTACTTTATACAATACACTATCATATACTACTATAGTATATAACTACTGATAGTAGCTATTAATGAATGTCTTCAAGAATACTGTCTTACATTGCTTAATTTACATGCTCTGTCCTGGTCCTTCTCTTAACCAGTGATATAAATGTTTAACCTCATCAGTCTCTGACAAAAGTAAGTACTGAGTAAAGTTTATTGACCTAGTAAAGGTTAAACTTCCGAATGTAATCTAATTAGAAATTTCTGCGAACTGAATTTAGTTACAGAAAGTTAATTAAATGTTGGGGAATCACAGATTGTTTGTGTTCTTTCCCTTAATAAAATCCTCAAATATTTCTAATTTTTCTCTAAAGAGCAAAGAAAATCTGCTTGAAAAATCTGAAGATTTTATGTAATTAAGATTATATTTATAATATATTTTATCAAATCTAAGATGCAGTTGATTAAAGGACTTTTTTAAAAGGGTCTGACCCAGGGTGCTTCTAAAGTCTTAGTCTTCTTGCCTCTGTCTCAAGTGCTAGGTTAAGAGGCATGTACCACCACGCCCAGCTCCTAAACTATATTTTAGTAATAGTGTTTATTTATTTTGGTTTTTTGAGACAGTCTTCCTATGTAGTTCAGGCTGGCTTTGACCTCAGTGTATCCCAGGCTGTTCTCAACTCAAAGCAGTCTTCCTGCCTCAGCCTCTCAGATGCTAGGATTTCAGGCACGTACTACCATGCCTGACCAGTAATATTTATTTATTTATTGCCTTTTTGAGACAGTCTCTTTATGCAGTTAAGGCTGGCATTGAGCTCACTTTGTAACGCAGACTGGTCTCGAATTTGCAATAATCTTCCTTTTTCAGCCTCCTGATTACTGTTATTACAGGTGTATGCCACCACACCTGGTTTGGTTATTTTTCTTTTCTTTTCTTTCTTTTTTTTTTTTTTTGTCTTTTTTGAGACAGGGTCTCTATGCAGTTCAGGCTGGCCTTGAGCTCACTTTGTAGCCCAGGATGGTCTCGAACTTGCAACGATCCTCCTGCCTCAGCCTCCTGAGTGCTGGGATTACAGGCATGAGCCACCATGCCCAGCTGTAATGTTTATTTTTTAAAACCATGTTTAGTCAAGAATCAGTTGTGCAGGGCTGGGCGTGGTAGTTTGTCCCTGTGATCCCAATTCTCAGGAGTCTGAGATAGGAGAATCGCTGTGAGTTCCAGGCCAGTCTAGGCTATATAGTGAGTTCAAGGACAGGCAGAACTACATCACAAGACCCTGTCTCAAAAAAAAAAAAAAAAAAAAGTTTAATTGTGCAAATTGAAACGAGTAGAAGCTACTTGAAAAGCAACCCCTTTGATGTGTTGCAGAATTTCTGTTTGAAAAACAAACAAAAAAAGACTTTTCCCCCTGGTTTGAAAATACATGTGCCAGGTATAGTGGTGCTCACCTGTAACCACAGCATTAGAGAAACTAAGGTAGGAAGATTACCATGAATTTGAGGCCAGCCTGCACTATATAATAATGAGACCTTGCCAAAAAAACCCAAATACAAAACAACAACAAAACCTCCATACATATTGTGGAGGATTGGGAGAATAGAGGTATATATAAAGAAAATCTATTGCTTTTCACAGTTTGGGTACTTCCTACACTTTGCTCTTTTTTTTTTAAATGCTGTGTTTCCTGGAGTATTGAACCTGAAGATCCTCCTGCCTCACCCTTCTAAGTGCTAGAGTTACAAATTTGTGTCACTGTGCCTGTCTATTGTGTACATTTTTTAAAAGCCTGGCATGGTAATGCATGCATATAATCCCAGTGCTTGAGGGCAGAGGCAGGAGGATCACCACAAGTTTGAGGCCAGCCTGGGCTACCTTGTGAATTCAAAGCCAACTTGAACTATAGAATGAGACTCTGTTGTATATGAAAAATTTTACATGTAGTGTTTTTTGGTTTACATCATGATTAAAATTTGAAAGACTAGTAACTAGGTGAGATGACTGAGTCCTGGACTTCTTGAGTTTTGAAACAGGCTAGTTAACTAGACTTTAAATATTTCATACCTTTGCAGTTGGCTAACATTTTTTTTCCACTCAAATTTTATTGGTAAATTTTAGATATACATAGTGATAACACTCATCATAGAGAATTTGTGTTGTACACATGATATAACTTGATTCTTTTTTTCCCAATTCCTCTACCCTTCCTTCATCTCCCTTCCCCATTTACAAAAGCTTTGTTTCCATGTATTCCTTTATTTTGTTCTTTCTTTTATCTTTTAACATGTTTGACTCTTTTGTAATTTTCTAGAATTGTTTAAAAAGAAGAAGCAGAGTGTGGTGGAACTTTTCCTGTAATCCAGCACTTAGAAAATTGAGGCAGGAGGATTGTCATGAGTTCAAGGCCAGCCGTGGCTACATAGTGAATTCAAGACCAGCCTGAAACATACATAGGGAGACCCTGTCTCAAAACAAACAAATAAAAAAAAGTAAGAAATAAAGATGGGATGTAAGATTTGTAAGTAAAATTAAGCCAGGTCTGATGGCACACACTTAAAATCCCAGCACTTTGTGAGGCCGAGGTAGGAAGATCAAAAGGTTGTCCCCAGCCTGAGTAATTTTAGCAAGACCCTGTCTCAAAAACGTATCTGGCATAGTGGTGCATGCTTGCAGTCCCAGCAGTTGGAAGACTGAGGCAGGAAGAGCACTGTAGGCAGGAGGCTAGCAGGGGCTACATAGTGGGACCCTGTCTCAAAATAACCTAAATAAATAAATAAATAAATAAAACCAAAGTACTTTAGAATTAGAAGAATGTAATGTGTGATAAAAAATGTTAAAAGTTAAAAAAAAATACAAAACATAGAGTCAGAGATTATAGCTCAGTGTGAAGGACCTGGGTTCATTACACACACAAAAAAGAATAATAAGTAGAATCCTAAGTGTGGGTGCTCAGAATGTAGCTGAATAGTGGACCACTTTCCTACAAACGCAAATCCCTGCATCTGTAGACAACAAATGAAAGCACTAAGGGAACTTACCCAATTGTTTAGATGTCTATATTTATTATTATTATATATATATATTTTTTTATCGGTACCGGGGATCGAACTCACCACCGCGTCCTTGCAAGGCAGGCGCTTATGCCGCTGAGCTAAATCCCCAGCCCCTATATTTGTTAATTAGTATATGTTTTTTATTCTCAGTTCTTTACATATATGTAGTGTATTTAAATATATTTAACTGTTTCATTGTATATTCTTCAAAATACACGTTAGCCTGGTGTAGTGGTGCATGCCTAAAATCCCAGCATTGAAGAGGCTAAGGCAGGAAGAGTATAAATTTGAGGCTAGCCTGGCTTATGTTAGTTTAAAGCCAGCTTAAACTACACAGTGAGGCCCTGTCTCAAAAAACCAAAAAAAAGTAAAATTATTGTTGAATATTATTTTTATTTTTTGCTCTGAAAGGTAAGTGTATTTCCTTAAATTTAGACTACTTGATATTTGGGGATCATCTTATTGGAAAATGGAGGTTTTTTTGCAGAGGTGAAATTATAGCAAATCATGTTTAGTTTACTAATTCATGCAAAGCAGAGTTCCATTAATGGTGTCGGTTGAAAACTGGTTATGATAATAGCATTACCCAAAGCATCTGTCCCTGAGTATATTTGTAGGTAAAATGACCTTTTGTGTTCTCTTAGAGTTGAGATTATTCAGTTTGTCTTATTTTTGTATTGTATTACTTTCTGAAGAAAGTATGAAGTTATATAAAAGCACAGAATTTTCATTAAGATAATACCTATTTTCTTTTTCTAGCTTAAAGCAATAAATGTAGATCTTCAAAGTGATGCAGCTCTGCAGGTGGACATTTCTGATGCTCTTAGTGAAAGGGATAAAGTAAAATTCACTGTCCATACAAAAGTAAGTGGGATATTGACTTTGTGTTATCTTAGCCATTGATTAATGTGCTGATGTTACTTCTATGTATATAGTTCTGAACATAACTAGAATGGAATATTTTAGATTATAATTCCTGCTATTTGACCTAAAAAGTTTTCGGGAAATAAACTTTTTGTTTATTTTGTTTTATTTTGATTTTATTTTAAAGAGAAAAAAAATTTCAAAACAAGATAATTAAAGTAACAATGATTGAAACATTGCTCATTATTGTCTTTAGTTACTCAGTACAAGATATGAGTATTTAATTGTACAAACAATATTAGCACAAATCTTTGTTTTCAGTGAATTAAGAGAGAGAAAGTAGTTTAACTAGCTTAATTATCTTGGTATATATAGGGAAATGTATTTTTTTATTTTATTTTATTTTTTTTGGTCCTGGGGATTGAACTCACAACCTTGCATTTGCCAAGCAGGCATTTATGCTGGGCTATGTAGTGAGTTCAAGGTCCACCTCAACAAAGCAAGACTGTCCTCAGCCCTGGGAAATGTACTTTTTATTTTATTTATTTATTTGGTTTTTTGCTAATGGGAATTGAACTCATGACTCATGCTTGCCAGGCAGGCCTGTGCTGCTGAGCTATATGCCCAGCCTGAGAAATGTACTTTTCTTTTCTTGTTTTTTTTTTTGGGGGGGGGGTGGTGGGTACTGGGGATCAAACTCATGACTGCGCACTCACCGGCAGCGCCAGGCAGGCGTTTATGCCACTGAGCTAAATCCCCAGTTGGGAAATGTACTTTTTAAAGCTGAATATTATAAGAATTAATCATAGAACCTAAACATAATGCAAATTTAATTTTCTTTAGCTTTTATTAATGTCTTTTAATGTGATTGTGAAGTTTAGTTTTGTTGTGTTCCTTCAGTTTGCTTACTGTCTTACAAATTGTAGATCTGGTTTTTTCTGTCTTTGAATAGCTGAATTGATGTGTGTGTGTGTGTGTGTGTGTGTGTATACATATATATATATACATATATACACATATATACACATATATACACATATATATATATATATATATATAGACAGGACAGCTTCACTAGTGGTAACAGTACAACATAACCTGTCAGTTTTATTTCCCCAAAGATTTTTTTTCTGGGGGGGGGCTCTTTTTGAGACAGGGTCTATGCAGTTCAGGCTGGCCTTGAGCTCACTTTGTAGCCCAGGCTGGTCTTGAACTCGCAATGATCCTCCTGCCTCAGCCTCCCAAGTGCTGGGATTATAGACATGAGCCACCACGCCCAGCTTCCCCAAAGATCTTAACATAAGTCTATGTAGGTATCTAATTTTCATACTAGAGTTATTTTTTTTTCTTTATTTTTGGGTTTTTTGGTTATTTTGAAACAGGATTTCATTATGCAGTTCAGCTATAACTCACTTTGTAGCCCAAACTGACATTGAACTCCCAGCAGTTCTCCTACCTCAATCTCCCAAGGGCTGGAATTATAGCTGTCCACCATCATGCCTATCCTCTTTTGGTAGGGTTTTTTTTTTTTTTTTTTTTTTTTTTTTTTTTTTTTTTTTTTTTTTTTTTTTTTTTTTTTTTTTTTTTTTTTTTTTTTTTTTTTTTTTTTTTTGTCTTTGTCTTTTTGAGACAGGGTCTCTATGCAGTTCAGGATGGCCTTGAACTCACCTTGTAGTCCAGGCTGGCCTCATACTCCCAATGATCCTCCTGCCTCAACCTTCTAAGTGCTGGGATGACAGGTGTGTGCCACCACACCCAGTTTGTTGTTTCTTTTTTATTTTTATTTTTCCTTTGGGACAGTCTTGCTTTGTTGAGGTGGACCTTGAACTCACTACATAGCCCAGGTTGGCCTTAAACTTGGGGCAATCCTCCTGCCTCAGCCTCCTGAGTTTTGGGATTCCAGATGTGCACCACTATGTCCACTATGTTTTTGTAGAGTGTTTTGTGGTGTTTTGTTTTTGTGTTCTGGGGATTGAATTGGGGCATGCTAGAAAAGCAGTCTAGGCAATGCTCTACCATGAAGTTGCGCTCCCAGCCCTTACTAGAATTTAAAGTCACTGATAATCTTTCAATTAAGACTAATTTTCTTTTTAAACTAAAAATGTAAACAGTTTATTACAATTAAGATGTAAATGTTTGTTAGTGTAATTTTGACTTCTATTCATGAGTCTAACTTTGCAGAGTTCATTGCCCAATTTTAAACAAAATGAGTTTTCTGTTGTTCGACAACATGAGGAATTTATCTGGCTTCATGATTCCTTCGTTGAAAATGAAGACTATGCAGGTTATATTGTAAGTATTGAGATGTTGTTTGTTTGTTTATTCATTCTTAAGGGTAGGAAAATTTATTGGGGAATAGAAATAGCTCCTGAGGGGGACAGGAGGAGTCCTGAGTGGGGTGCCCGGGGATTTCACTTAAATTCTATTTTTTTTTTTTTTTTTTTTTTAAGAGTAGAATCTATTGACAGAAAGCTTCTGCCTGAAGAGAGACAGAAGGGGGTCCCGAGCGGGTTGCACCGGACTCTGTCTTTTCTAGGGACTTTTTATGGAGTAGAACCATGAGATTAGATGGCTCAAAGGTGGGGAAAAATGGGAATTTGCAAAGTGGGCATAAGATAATGCAGTTAAATTCCATTTTTCAGTGACATTTTGGATTTCTTTGTTTTGGGGTTTTTTTTTAATTTAAAGAGAAAAAAACAAAAAGGATAGAAATATTACAGAATTTCAAGAAAAGAAGATAAACAGTAAGAAATCACTAGTTGATATGTTTTGGGGTTTTTTTGAGGTTTTTTTTTAGACAGAGTCTTGCTATGTCATTCAGCCTGACCTTGAACTAATAGCAGTCCTCCCCTCCTGCCTCTGCCTCCTAAACTGAGGATACAAGTGTGTGTCACCATGCCCGACTGGATATGTTTTTATCCAGTCTTGCATTGCAAGTCTCAGCATTTTTTTTTTTTTTTTTTTTTTTTTTTTTTGGTACCGGGGATCAAACTCACAACCTTGTGCTTGCCAGGCAGGTGTTTATGCTGCTGAGCCCAAGTCTTAGCATTTTTAATAATTGATGTGATTTTGTAAAATTGCCAGTTACAAATTATTGGGCTATTGCCTTTTATCCTGAGTGTCGAGCTGTGGAAATAGGTTAGGCTTCCTCATTTCAATTTCAATTCTTGGTGTTAGAACTAAAAAAGGCTTGTCTTAGGAAATAACTAGAGGGATGTTACAAACCATACTGGTTTTTTTTTTTGTTTGCTTGTTTGTTTTTGTACTGGAAATTGAACTCATGACCTTGTGCTTGCCAGGTAAGCCCTTGTGCCACTGAGCTAAATTCCTGGCTCCCCATATTGATTTTGAACCCGTGGGTAGTTAATTTAAGAGTTGGAAGACTCCTGAAGATGGGATAATCAAGAATGGACAGTTAGGTTATTCTGCCTCAGCTGTTGGCCACTCTCAGATCTGTGACATTTAACTTCATTTGATTTCCCTAAGGTTTTCTTGGGCCAGTTCCCTATCCTCATGGCTACCACTCCTTTTCAGTCATTTGTTTCCTTTTTGCAACTCAGAATTTGGCATGTTCTTTTCTCATTCTGTTTCTACCCTGTCCCTTACCTTCTTGTGTGACAGTACTTCCCCCTTACTTCCTCCATAGCCGAAGCTTTCTCAGAGCTGAGACCTGCCCTGTTTACCGCTGTGTGCCAGGTGCTCAGCATCGTGCCTAGTGTGTAGTGATGCTCAGTGAATGTTTGCTGAACTGTACTAAATGCTTTCTGACCCTGCTACTTTCCTGGTTGTAACCCTTTTCTTACAGAATTTTAAAAAGTTTTTTATTTAATATGTTATTCTGTAGTACCAGGGACCTTGCATGTGCTAGGCACACACCACCCCTGAGCCTTGTACGTAGCCTTCCTTGTAATTGTTCCCTTTCTTTTACCTCCCAAGCACTCTGTAGCTTTCCATCATTTTGTCTTTAATAATTGTTACTTATAGATCTTTTTTCTTTTTCTTAAGATAATTTTTTTCTTACATTGTTCCCTTGAATAATGTATCTTTTGAAGATTTTATTTTTAATTATTTTATTGGTTCATTTTAGATATGTATAATTCATCATAGCAAATTTGTACCTGTACATGGTTTTTGTCCCATTTCCCTCCCTTCAACTTGATCTTTTTATTTAAGATAAGAGTTCATTCCCTGTTTGTGGATAAGTAGAATAAAGTTAGTCATTCATCTGTCTTATAATTTTTTGTGTTTTGAGACAGGGTCTTTCTATATAGTCCAGGAAGGTCTTGAACTGACCATGTAGCCCAGGCTGGCCTCAAACTCATGGTGATACTCCTGCCTCAGTGTCTCAAGTTCTAGGATCACAGGCATGCATCACTATGCCAAGCTCTGTTATCTTGTTTTTAAAGTCTTTCTGCTTCTGGATCTTTTAAATTCAGGGCTCTCTCTCTCTCTCTCTCTTTCTTTTTTCTTTTTTTGAGACAAAGTCTTGCTGTGTAGTTCAGGCTGGCCTTGAATTCACTATGTATACGGCAATCAATCTTATGCCCCCGCCCTTGAGTGTGGAGGTTACAGGCATGTGGCACCACAGCTGGCTCTAGTATTTATTAAGTTGTTAAAAACATAGGCATAAGGTACTATAAATTCATTAATTTGAAATAATAATCATACCCTTTGCATATACTCTTGGAAAATAGCATGTGTATTTGCTGTACACATTTGTTTAGCCCATAATCAGAACTTGGGGTGTATAAGAATTTGAAAACTTAAGGCCAAGGGTTTGGCTCAGCAGCATAAGCATCGGCCTGGCAAGTGCGAGGTTGTGAGTTTGATCCCAGGTACCCTGCCCATCACCCCAAAAAAAGAATTTGAAGACTTTAGGTTGCCATATAGGAGTCAGAAGATTAAAAGTTTGACAACTGTTCTAAAATCAGAAAGTAATGCTGTGCTCCATTTTTCTTCTTTGGTGTAAAGGGCCTCGGCAGTCTTAGTCTTTAGAACTAGTGAAGTTCTCTAATCTGAATTTGAGTGTTTCTGTTTCATTAAGGATACACTTAGCTTTCTCAGCACAGTAATTTAGGGTAGTGGCGGTATGGTGCTGTCGAAAATGAAATGTTCCCTCACATTTAGTGATTTGATTTTGTTCTAGATCCCTCCAGCACCACCAAGGCCTGATTTTGATGCTTCAAGAGAAAAGTTGCAGAAGCTTGGCGAAGGGGAAGGGTCAATGACAAAGGAAGAATTCACAAAGATGAAACAGGAACTGGAAGCGTATGTGATGTTTTCTGTTCTGCTTTTGTTAACTGTGCTTATTTGAATGCCTTTTTGTGTGCTCTGATACCCTGTTCTTTCAGTTATTTTAACACAATGACTTTTGAAAGATGCAGGTTTAAGTCATACAAATAGTGTTAGTGATCATGATCAGAGCCCACAGGAAAATTATAGAATAATTGTCTCCATTCTGAAATTCTTCAGTGTTTTAAATAGACTTTGAAAATTGAAAGCAGACTGTTGAAGAATTTATAAAAGACTAGTAAAAAAGGAGCATGACTTTTGAAATAGACAATGAGTATTTTTAAAAATTTACAACAGTCATTACCCATCTAATTGTCTTTTTTCAACTTCTGTTACTCATAGAAAGTACTGAGCAATTCTTTACATGTTTTCTTTAAAGTGTCTGCGTGCAAGCATGTGTGTGTGTGTGATTTTCCTTGGTCCTTTCTCTGCCTGTGGTAAAAAGGGAGAAAAATAGAAGCAAAGTAACTAGAGAGTCATTAAGGCTTGTTTTTCATTAAATATTAGTTTCATATGTACTAGAAGTATATTAAGTCCTTGGAAAATTGTGATAATTTATTTTATTTTTAGTCTATTTACTGAAAATATGCAATCTTTCCTTTTTTTTTTAATTAAAGATTTGTATTTTGTGTTTTCAGTTTTCCTTGCATTCTTGTCACTTCCATCTCTTTTTCTGGTCATTTCTCCCCTTCATACATTTCCTCTTCCACTTAGTTTTAGTTTGCAAGCATATTTTTAGCTGGGCATACAGCACTTGCCTACTGTGCATGAGACCCTGAATTCAATCCCTTGTTTTACACTACAGTTTAAAAACATGTAAGCACACTCTTAGTAATTTTATTTAGAATACTAAATAACTACTATTGAAAAGATTAATTAGCAAAGCAGAGACTGATATTTTAAGAATTCTATCAGTGCTGGGTGCAAGCAGTAGTCTGATAGCAGATATATTCGTAAAGTTTATAAAAACAACTGGAAATTAGCATAGCACATTTATATTGAAGAATCTGTGATTTTCCAGGGGCTCTGATCATGATTCTTTTGTGGTCTGGTTAGGGGTTGGATAACAGAGAGCCTTGGGTTTATTCTACTGCTACCTCCATCCTCTGCATCCTTCTTTTTTGTCTTCACTGAATGACTACCTTCCCAAAGATCAAACTTCTCCCAACATTGATCCTGCTACTTTGCTGGTATGTAAAACTTATCCTTCTTGCACGTAATTGCAGCAAGAATATTGGGCCTTTTCCTTGAGTGTTTTCCCCCCATCAAACTGACATGTATTAATGTCACTGGAATTCATTGATGGCATTAAAATATTTTTAAAACACATTTCTTCAGTATAATGGCAAAACCCAGTCTCTCAATGGTAAGTTTCTTCTGTTTGAGTCATTAAATGAGAATAATTTGAAAAAAATATATAGAGTTTTAAGTTTTGATTATTTTTGTACTAAGTTGTTTAAAAGCAGTAATTATATAGAATTGAATCATTAAGGTTGTATCAAATAATTTCTCTGGAGCTAAAAGCAGAAACCTCAGTAGTGACCTTTAATATCAGTTTGGATAGAAAGAAGTTTATAAAACTTAAAGATAGTAGCATTTAGGTATAATAAATAATAGCACACAGTCTTTTTAAGTGCTGGATTTTTAATATATTTAATAGTTTAGCTAAAACATTTATTTACATGAATTGTGGTTTTGTAATTTTGCTTTTAGAATAACCTACCAAAGATTATTTGCCAAAAAAATATATTACAGATGACATTGTAGTTGATAGTTTTTATCTTTAATTTTGTGTGTTGTTTGTAGTGAGTATTTGGCAATATTCAAGAAGACAGTGGCAATGCATGAAGTGTTCCTGTGTCGCGTGGCAGCTCATCCTATTTTGAGGAAAGATTTAAATTTTCATGTCTTCTTGGAATATAATCAAGATGTGAGTATCAGATTGATGAAAACAATAATTGAAGTCTCTTTTTAGCATCATTGGAAAAGGCAGGGAGTAATTAGAAAAACATAAGGCCTTTTTTAGCAAGCTTTTAAATTTTTCAAGGCATTTGAAAGTAGCGTATTGAGGGGCTGGGGATTTAGCTCAGCGGCATAAGCCCCTGCCTTGTAAGCATGCAGTCATGAGTTCGATCCCTGGTACCAATAAAAAATAAAAAATTAAAATAAAAAATTTTTTAAAAAGTAGCGTATTGTCAGTATTTCTAAATAGGACTAATTAAAAGAGTGATGGAAATTTGTATTACAAGTTGAGCATCCCTAATTCAAAACTCTGAAATATAAAACTTTTGGATTTTGTTTTGTACTGTTTTTGAGACAGTGTCTAACTATGTGTAGTTCAGGCTGGCATTGGATTCACTAGGTAGCTCAGGATTCCAGCAGTCCTGCTTCAGCCTTCTGAGATTACAAGTGAGCACCACAACGCCTGGCTGAATTTCAGATTTTTGTTGTTGTTGTTGTTACTGTTTTTGTTTTTGGTCTTACTGAGAAAGGGTCTCAGTCTCCCTGTGTAGTTTAGGCTGGCCTAGAGCTCACTTTGTAACCCAGGCTGGTCTTAAACTTGCAGTGATCCTCCTGTCTCAGCCTCCTGAGTGCTGGGGTTACAGATGTGCACCACCACCAGATTTTAGAACATATTGGATTTCATTGATTTTGATTAATGATGGTTAGTCAGTTAGCATGGACAAATATTCCAAAATCCTCAGAATTCTAAAATCTGAAATTTATGTCTCCAAGCATTTCATATAAGGGATACTAAGTCTGTACTACATGAGACATTGGTTTTTCATCCTGATGGGTGAACTTAAGTAGGGTTATCAAGTTTGTTAAGGTTCCTTAATTTGATTTTGGCATGTTGTAAATCCTTGTGGAGATTTGTAGGGCAATGCATGAGCTAAAGAATTCTAGATTGCCTTGTATAAATGACTTTTGATCTGTTTAACAGCGCTTTGTCAGTGTTTATTGCTCCTAATTTTCTTTACTTTCTTTTTTTCTGCTTTAAAAACTCAGCGAAAGACGATGAGGTGATTGAGCAATTATAAATTAAAGCAAATTAAAGTCTGAGCAAGTTATAAATTTCTTTAGCAACCCATTTGGGACCACTCCTGTCACTCAGGAGCTTTCTTAGCTCCTATTTGTCTTCTCCAATAAATTTTCTTACTCTTAAAAAAATAAAGATTTCTTCATTCTCAGTGCTGACAAAACTGGGCATGGTGATGCAAGCCTGTGATCCCAGCACTCAGGAGGCTGAGGCAGGAAGATCACTAGGAGTTTAAAGATCAGCCTGGGCCTTGATTTCAAGTTCAGCCTGCACTACAAAGTGAGACTGTGTCTCAAAAAAACAAAACAGTGTTGACAAAAACTTTTAGTGGGTAGGTATTACTGGTATCAGAATGTACCTTTAGATGACAAGATTAATTAATAATTGTAGTACAAAACAAATTTAGTATATAGTAGTGCTATTCGCTTACAAATTAACATAAGGATTAAAGAATTTTCTGCATAAGTTTACTTTTCTGGTTTAGTCTCAGAAGATATGACAATAAGGTATCTTAAGTTTAGCAGTAAAAGAGACAAGA
The DNA here is from genome assembly GCA_004027455.1 of Hydrochoerus hydrochaeris. Classification (NCBI taxonomy): domain Eukaryota; kingdom Metazoa; phylum Chordata; class Mammalia; order Rodentia; family Hydrochaeridae; genus Hydrochoerus; species Hydrochoerus hydrochaeris. Next base: position 41,777 of record PVLA01009009.1, read on the forward strand.
TTTATAAAAAATGAAAAAACAATTTATAAAAAATGTATGCAGTAACTCAAAATCACAGAAATATTTAGCACTTTAAGCATAGGTACTTTCCTAATATGAATGTGGTATGTGATACTGGCATGTGGTCATTTATAACTAAGATCTATAAAGATTACTGACTATATTATGAATCATAAGAAACTGAAAAATGATTTCTGATAGAATTGTACAGAATTCACTAAATGGAAAGAACACATGATAGAATGCTATCATTGCTTTTTAATTTTTAAGTTTTATTTAAATTTTAAGACAAGATCTTGCTATGTACTTCTGGCTGATGTTTATTTATTTACTTGTTGATTTTGTCTTTTTGACACACGGTTTCATTATGTAGTTCAGGCTGACCTTAAGCGCATTTTGTAGCCCAGACTGGCTTCAAACTCACAACAATCCTCCTGCCTCTGCCTCCTGAGTCCTGGCATTACAGGCGTGAGCCACTGCGCCCAGTTTAAGAAACAGATACCCACTTTTTTTTTTTTTTTTTTATCATACTGGGGATCAAACCCACAACTGTGTGCTTGCAAGGCAGGCGCTTATGCCACTGAACTAAATCCCCAGCAGAGAAAGTGCTATAGCTTTTTTTTTTTTTTTCCTGGTGGTACTGGGGATCAAACTCATGACCTTGTGCTTGTCAGGCAGGCGCTTATGCCACTGAGCTAAATCCCCAGCCCAATTTTTTGTGTTTTGAGCAGGGTCTTGCTATGTAATTCAAGCAGACCTTCCTGGCAATCTTCCTGCCTCAACTGCCCAAGTGCTGAGATTACAGGCATGTATCATCATGACACCCATCAATACATATATATATGGGGGGGGCATAGGCATGAGTCCTAGAAGAGTTTGTTTTCTTCCTACTAAAGTGTATCAGTAAGTGAAAAAAGATTATTAAATGTTTAGACCAGCATTATAAGTAGTTTTCAGAAAGCTTAGGATTTCATAGATTTTTCTCTCACCAAAACAGGTTTACTTATTTTTATTCCTTACAGTCACATTCTTCAGAGAGCCAGGTGTGGTGATGCATGCCTGTATTCTCAGTTATTCAAGAGACTGAGAGAAGAGTATTAAAAATGTGAGGCCAACCTGGGCAACTTAGTGAGATCCAGTCTCAAAATAAAATTGAAAAAAAGGTCTGGGGATGTAGCTCACTGCTCTCTGAGTTCAGTTCCCAGTACTGGAAGGAAAAAGTTGTAAAGATGACAAGCTCAGAATTAAAATTTTTTCCCCCAATTTTGTTTGTAATGCTGTTTGGTTTTGGTTTTGTTTGTTTTCAAATCTTGAGTTAATGGTACTGCGAGAAAACCTGTATAAGGTACTGTATTAGAGTGTCATGGACAGATGATATGGGAGGCCTAGAATGGCTTGTGCCAGCATTTACTGATACGAGAAAGTGTTGCTACTAGAAGTGACCACATTTAATTTGCTTTAATTATATGGCTGTATACCCTCTCTGTTTTCAGTAGGTATAGTCTGAGTCTGGTTAACAGTAGGTAATATTTAACCCTCCTAACCTCTGTTAAATTCTTGTTAGATGTCCTTAGTAGACATACCTAGGATCATACTTTGTATGATAGATTCCAAACATAGTCTGTTATCCTTCGGTTCTCTTCTTCCTGTTGTTGTGTACCTTTTCTTTACTCATTGATAGACCTGTAACCTTGACTGTGTTTTGACTCAGCAGCCTGCTGGTGATTTACCTCTTCCTCATCTAGTCTACAGTACCTGCTGCATCTTTTTTTTTTTTGTCTTTGAGATGGGGTCTCGCTACGCAGTTCAGATGGGCCACGGGCTCATTTTATAGCACTCAAACTTGCAGCGGTCCTCCTGCCTCAGCCTCCTGGGGCCTGGGATTGCAGGAGTGTGCCCCACACCCAGCTTGTTGCTGCATCATTTTCAACACATCTTTCAACGTTCCTGTCCCCTCTCTTCCTCAGTCTTTCCCTCCCCCTCTCCCTTCTTTCTTCATCTCTTCCTCCTCCTAGATGTTTTAAGAGAGGGTCTCATAATAGTGTGGACTGTACTCAGATGTGCTACGCAGTCTATGCTGGCCTCAGACTCATAGTCCTCCTGTTTCAGCCTCTGAAGTTCTGGCGTCACCAGTATACACCACCACACATGGCTCCTCTCCTATTTTCTGTAAAAGCTAATCTCAATATATAACCGTTTCTCTTGATTATTGACCTTGCTTATAGGGAAATGGAAGCCAATCAAAGAGTCGACCCCCCAAACTTCTGTGTTCTTGAGCATCAACCACTATGGCAGGGTTAGGGTTAGGGTTAGTGTTATTTATAAGCTCTCATATTCTTATTTTTACTTCTTTCTAGTCCTCTGTGTTTTTGCTTTTTTTCTTCTTCTTTTGTTTTCTGTCCTAGTTAGACTTAATACACTGTTAAGTAGAAGTGGCAGTGGCATACAGTCTTGTCTTGTTCTTGACCTTCAGGGGAAAATACTGTCACCTATAAGAATGTTAGTTGTGGTTTTTTTCCCTCTCTCTTTTTTTTTTGGAGGGGGGCGGGTACCGGGGATTGAACTCAAGATGTTGCATTTGCCAAGCAGGCATTTACGCACTGCAGAGCTAAACCTCCCCCCACCTAGGTTGAAGAATTTTCCTTCTTTCCTTTGTTTGTTGAGTGTGTTTGCCATGAGAAAGTAAACTTAGTGCAGTGATTGGGTTTTTTTTCCTCCCTTTTTTCTGTTAACAGGATTCACTGCAGTGTGCCTTTCCATTTTGACTAAGAACTATGCAAGATCCCCATACTTTCTGGTCGTTATAATGTTTATTTACTTTTTGTCTTTTTAAATTTTATTTAAAGAAAAAACAAAAAAGGGTAGAAACAGTACAGAATTGAAAAATAAACAGTAAGAAATCACTAGTTGATAAATTACATATTATCTTCTCAGATATAGTTGTTCAAGTTACAAAATTAAAGTATAAAAAGTGGACAGTGAGGCTGCAACAGTTCTGTTCAACAAACAAAAACTCGGCAACATGGTTATCAATCCTACACATTTAAACATGCATGCAGTTATATCCTTTAGAGCACTTTCTTTTCCTCCTTTTGCTTTTTTTTCTTTAATTATTTTTATTATTTTAAAGGTAGTAGAAATACAGTGGAACAAGACAACAAAGCCAATTGAGACAGTGCAGTGAATTTGGTACAGAACTTCACAGCAGGTTACTGGGATAACAGTAATAGGTACTGTATTACATCTCCTTATCTTCACAATAGTTGTCTAGTCAATTAGGTATAGCAACATCAAACCAGACAGAAAATTATAAAATCAATCGAACGAGAATATTGAACAGAGTAAAGCAATTAATCATAATGAAATAAAAGTGAAAACACTTGCTTTCAAAGAGAAGATAAAGGAGACCCCCTATATTTGCTATAGTGCATACAGTCATCCTGCCAAAAGATGCTCAGACCTCTGTCCCCAGTTGCTAATGGGGGTGGGTGTTTGGGATATTTGATTCTAAGCCCTTGCCCCGGTAGGCTCGAAGGAGATACTACTGGATCCCTTCCTGGCTTATGCCTGAGGAGGGCCCTTACCAAGAGGGCGGCAGGCGAATTGCTTCTTTGTGCTGCCTCCTGGGTTCTGCCATGGCCGTGGGCCTACTTTTTGTCTTTTTTAGATACAGGGTTTTGCTATGTAGTTCAGGCTGGCCTTGAACTACTTTGTAGCCCAGGCTGGTCTTGATCTTACAATGATCCTCCTGCGTTAGCCTCCTGAGTGCTGTGATTACAGACATGTATCACCATGCCTGGCAAGAATACAGTTTTTAAAAATGTATGCACATTAGGCGAGGTGTGACATATGCCTGCAATCCTAGCACTTGGGAGGCTGAGGCAGGAAAAGGGACATAAATTAGAAGGACAGCCTGGGGCACATACTAAGATCCTGTCTCAAAAATCATATGCACACACAAAACTAGAGAGTATCAGGAAGTCTAAACAAGATAAAGCAATAAATTCTGACTAGAAGTTTGGAAGGGTTTATATGCTGTTTAATTTGGCCCAAGAAGTTTGTTTTGTTTTTGTGGTGGTGATGGGGATTGAATCTCCAGATCCATGCTAGGCAAGCACTCTGCCACTGAGCCACGCCCCCAGAGACTGAGTAGAATTGATAGGCTGAGTTGCTCAAACTTTTGATTTTACAGCGCTATCCCAGGCAGTAAAGTAGATTGGAATGAGGAGCTGAGGGTTGCTGATGAATAGTTCTGTGTAGTAGCCTAGGAAGGAGATACTGAGAACTTTCACTAGGACAGTGAGGATAGAAGAGATTTGCAAACATTTGCTGGTAGAATTTAAGTGGTGAGAAGAAGAAGTACATTACTATAAGAATTTAATAAGAAGTATGGCTTTTTCAAAACATGTTGAAGTTTGAGTCTGATTAGATTAAAGGGGTTATGAATCAAAGATCAGGAAGTGGGAAGAGGAGAAATTTGCATGTGAAATCCTGTTGAGCACCATTTTAGACTCATCCAGTGCAGGGTTAGCAGTCTCCCTGTGTGATGTGTTTGTGAAGCCCAGGAGCAGCTCAAGGACATTGCATTAGTTGATGTGGGCTGCTGTTATGAGAGGCCTTAGACTGGGCAGTTATTGTTCATAGTAGTGAAGGCTGGGAAGTCCAGGAGCAGGAGCTTGACAGATTTAGTGTCTGCTGGGGGTTCTCTACTTCAGAGATGACAGCTTCCTAGTGCACCTTCAGGTGGCAGAAAGAGGAAACAGGAGGCGCTAACCAGTTCCTTCAGGGCTTAGGGCTCTGGGCTCAGGTGTGAAGGCAGTGTGCCCTGATTAGCTGAGCATTTTTTGGAGGTTAATACCATCTCTTTGGGGAAGGTTTCTGCAGAGGGATTTGGGAAAGGCACACTCACTCATTCAGACCACAGCAGGTGGTAGTGGAGATTTGTGAGTCATTTATCTAAATGTAGCTGTTCTGCAACTACTCAGGTTTAGTGTGTGAGGATTGCCCCCAGAGTCATCCTGAGATTGGAGGAGAAGAGGTACACGGATCTAGGATTGCACAGAGCACAGTTAAGTGGGAGACTGGAAGTGTGGTCCTCTGTGGCAGCAAGACCATTTGGATTCCTACAGACTGGGTCAGTAGAAAGGGTGTGTATGTGGGTTAGGACAATGACTTCACTTTAGCTAAAGTATATCTGGTTTATCATTGGTTTTGGTACTGAAGTTTGAACCCAGGGCCTTATACATGCTAGGCTTTCTGCTGCTGAGCTATATCCTCAGCTCCTACCAGGTTTATCTTAAGATAAACTTACTATCAAAGGGTCAAGCCAGTCATGGTGGGGCATGCCTTTAATCCCAGCACTTAGGAGACTGAGACAGGAGGATCATTGCTAGTTTGAGAACAGCCTGAGCTACAAAATGAGCTCAAGGCCAGCTTAAACTGCATCGTGAGACCCTAACTCAGAAAGAACAAAAAAAGGCACATTAAATTTCCTAGAGGCAGGGTCCAGTTGCAAAGCCCCGTGTACCACTCTAATGGTTTTGTCTGTTTACCATTGGTTTTGTCTGTTTGCCATTTGCTAATAAACTATGCAGGCAAAATCACCTAGGGTTACTTAGGGCGGTTAGGAGGGCTAGGACTCAAGATGAATGCAGTCGTGTGGGCAGTAAAGCCGTGGCACACAGAGGGAAGTTAGATGGAATGTTGCTTTATCTAGCATCCTAAGCAGCAAATTAGATAATTCATAATTTCAGCAAGAAGCAGAAATCAAAGATTAGCTGCTGCTTGGTTTTCCCCTTAATTATTCACGCTATTGAACTCATCTTTTGTGTGCCTTGTCCTGTAAGCTGATGACTCTCAGCATACAATAAGAGGTGATATTTGGGTGAATCCAGAATGAAAAATGTGCATGGCTAAAAACTGGAATCGTTTTGATGTTGCCATTTAAATGTCTAAGGATAAATGAGGTACTACTTTCCATTTGTAGTTCATATTTTGAGATGGTTTCTCTATGTAGTTCAGGCTGAACTTCCTAGGAAGCCCAGGCTGACCTTGAACTCTTGGTGATCATCCTGCCTCAGCCTCCAGAGGGTTGAGATTTCACGTGTGTATCACCACTTCTGGGTGCATTTGTAACTTGAGACAGTGCTAACTTAAATTACTTTTTTTTTTTTCAGTTGAGTGTTCGAGGAAAAAATAAAAAAGAGAAACTTGAAGATTTCTTTAAAAACATGGTCAAATCAGCAGATGGAGTCATTGTTTCAGGTGTAAAGGTGAGATTTTTGTTTAATTAGCACTGTTATTGGTTTAGCATTTACTGTGAGGAGAAAAGTACATTGAGATTTCAGATGTGCAGAATTAGAGTGAAAGAGAAGTGTGGGTAATAGAATCTGTAGGCCTGTGAAATTTCCCTGCCCTGGATTCCTCTTGGGTGAGTTCCCTTCTCTGAGGACTAAGAAGTCTGCACTCCAAGGGGATTTGTGCCTGCCAACTGCTTTTACCTCTCACTCTCTTGCTGTCTCTCTTCTCTCTCGCTGTCTCTCTTCTCTCTCGCTGTCTCTCTCTGTCTCTGTCTCTCTCTCTCCCTCTCCCCCTCCCCCTCCCCTCTCTTCTCTCCCTTTTCCCCTCTCCCCTCTCTCTCTATCCTTATCTCTCATATGTGTGCATGCACACCCCATATTTCCATGCCCCAATCCCAAGTCTTCTTCCAGGTCCTGCCTGGGCATCCTCCCCACCTGTGCCCCTATGTGCTTTCCTTAGGTGGGTAGGGAGGCCGTGGGGCAACTGGGGAAAGATGAGCTGCAGGGTGGGGCAAGGAGAGAATCTGCCTGTTTGTACACTTAGCCTTCCAAATGTTGAGGGGGAATTTAGATTCAGATTTGGAATAAAATCTTAAGGTTTTGATACTGTCTCCTAGAAGCTGCATGGTCTTGGAAAAAGTTACTTTCTTTCTCTAAATCACAGCTTCTCCTTTTCAATAAAGGGTTATAGCCAAGTGTGGTAGCATATGCCTGTTGTAATCCCAGTACTTTGGAGGCTGAGGCAGGAGAATTACCTCAAGTTCAAGGCTACCCTTTCTATATAGTGAGACCCTGTCTCCAAAAAACAAAAGAAAACCAAACCAAAATGGAGTTGTTAATGCTGCCTAGTTTATAGGATTGTTAAAAATATTGACGTAATATATATGATGACTCACGTGGTGGTGGATGCCTATAATCTCAGCGTTTGAGAGGCTGAAGTAGGAGGATTGCTGCAAGTTTGAGGGCAGTGAGACCCTGTCTCAAAAAAACAAAAGGAGATAATATGTGTAGGGGTGTGTGTGTATTACTTTATATATACTTATAAAATTAATTAGTTACTTACAATTTAAAAAATTGTATGGGAGGCTGAGGATATAGCCCAGCAGCATAGCACCTGCCTGGCCAGCTCAAGGTTGTGAGTTTGATTGTCATTACCCCCCCCCCATATGAAGGAATTGATTTATCTGGCAAATTTACTAGCAAAACTTCAGAAAAATATTTCTATTATATTATCAGACAGATACTGGGGAGATAAATAATACTTCTCTCTTGTCATTTCCTGTTTTTAAAGATATTTTTACAGTATGGATGTACAGTACTATTTGACTTATGCTGATCATTTTAGAGACAGATTGTTTCATTATGTAGATGATACAGGTGTTGTGGCTGCTATCCAATACAGACTTGGCCTGCTTACATTTCAATGCTACTATTGCATCACCACTAAACATTTTTCTTAGTATAGGTTAATCACTTTATTGGTTATAATTTTAATAATTTTATAAGAACTATTTGAACATGTATAACCCTGCATATTAGATATACCCCCTTTTTTACAGTTAACTGATGCAGAGATTTCAAATGAGATTTTGTCGGCACTGACTCTTGCAGCTTATATTACATTGATGTGGGTCCCACATTACATTACGTCATCTGATGCTTTTCTGATGAATGGTCGCTAGTGTAGAAGGGGAGAGGGTACTGTTGTAATTTTGATTTGTATTGTATATCTAGTTTTATAATAAATGTTGAAGACAATGATTAATACTGTTACTGCTCCCAGATAGCTAATTTGCCTAGTTGCCCGCAGTCCTGGGAAAGGACTGAAATAATTAAGGCCTCACTGTGACCCACACAGTGCATATGAGACCAAAGCATTCTCTGTGAGATACTAAGATTTTTTTCTTTCTCTCAAAAGCAGTTGATCAGTCCCACTGGCAGTACTGTATTTGTAGACGTGAAACAAAAGCAGGAGCATGTTTCAGAGTGCAGCATGTGAATATGAGTCACATAAGGATCACTAAGCCTTTAGCTGCTAAACCATTTCTTGACTGACAAAAATGCAAGTCCGTGAAAGTTTTAACATGCTGAAGAAATAGTGTAACATTTGGCTTTTAGAGGATAGTGGTGCTGTTTTTCTGTTAATTTTTTTTTTATACCTGTAATAATGGCATAAAGTGATTTACATACTATGCTAAAAGCAAATGAGTTTTAAAAAAATGTCATGTTTTCTTTTGATCCTGTAGGACGTAGACGATTTCTTTGAGCATGAACGAACATTCCTTTTAGAATATCATAACCGAGTTAAGGATGCATCTGCTAAATCTGATAGGATGACAAGATCCCACAAAAGTAAGAAAAGCCTGAAGATTACATTTTTAATGGAATAATTGTAATCATAAAGTCAAGCTGTTACTTACAGTTTATAAAAGTCTTGATATAGAACAGTGGTGCTCAAACTGTGTTTAAACTTATGCTTAAAGTAAACCAAAAAAAAAAAAGTGAACCTTTGAGGTCCAACCTGTTTTTTGCCTTTTTCACTGTGTTATCATTTATACTGATGATTTAAAGGAAAAAGTAATAAAAAAATAAAACTGCTAGTGCTTTTGTACATGCAGATCAAGGCAGTAACACCAAACTGTACCAATAGTCATTATTTGGGGTGGTTTTTTTTTTTTTTTTTTTGTACCAGGACTTGAATTTAAGACCTTGCACTTGCTAGTCAGGTACTATGCTGCTGAAGTATATCCCCAGCCCCTAGTCATTATTTTAAAAAAATACAACTTTCTTCCAGCACTCTGAGAAGGTGAGCCAGGATAATCACAAGTTTGAGCCTTGCATTGGCTATTTGGAGACTTAGCAAGACGCTGTCTCTAAAAAATAAAAAATGGCTGGAGATGTTGCTCAGTGCAAAGGCCCTGGGTTCAATACCCAATATTACAAAACAACCAAAAAAAAAAAAAAGGAGTAGTGCAGATTTACTGCAATTTTTACTTCTTTAAGGACAGTCTTAACTGAGTCATTGTTTTCTAACTGACTAATTAATTTTGCAGTACTGGGGATTGACTTACTAAGTTGCTAGTTGTGCAGACTGGATGCCAACTTGTGATTGTCCTGCTTCATTTTCTCATAGTGCTGGGATTACAGGCAAGTGCCATCATACCCTGCCGAGTCTTCACTCTTGAGCCCACTTTTTAAACAGTATTCTAAAGCCAGGCATGGTGATGCACACCTGTAATCCCAGCATTTGGGAGGCTGAAGCAGGAGGATTGTTGAAAATTCAAGACAAGCCTGGGCTACAAAGTGAGCTTAAGGCTACCCTGAACTGTATAGTGAGACTGTCTCAAAAAGACTAAAATAAAATAAAATTTTTAAAAATGTAACTCAGTGACACTATGCCTGCCTGGCAAGCATGGGGTCATGAGTTTGATTCCCAGTACCCAAAAAAGAAAAAAGGAAGTATTCTAAGTGAAATGGGAGCTATGTATAAAACACTTTTTCTGCATACTGAAGTATGATGACACTTAGAAAAGTGTTCAGTGATTTAGTAGTGACTGAACCAACTGCTTTTTTTTTTTCCAGAGTATGTCATTTATACTTGAAAGAACAACTGACAGAGTTTCTAAATGACCAATACATCATGTTACAAAAATCATATATTTAAAAGATCCATTTAGCTGGGCATGGTGGTGTATGCCAGTAATCTGGATCAGCACTCAGGAGGCTGAGGTGGGAGGATAGTTGCAAGTTTGAGATCAGCCTGGGCTACAAAGTGAGGTCAGGACTTTCTGAACTGCATAGCAAGACCCTGTCTCAAAAAAATAAAAGATCCACTCAGAGTACAAGATGGATTGGTGGGTTTTTGAAAAACTTCATTGAGTATAATGGGCACAGTAACAAAGTATACAGTTTGATAAGTTTTTTTTTTTTTTTTTTGTATCGGGGATCGAACTCATGACCATGCACTTGCAAGGCAGGCACTTAGCCGCTGAGCTAAATCCCCAGCCCTGACAAGTTCTGACATATTGTGAGATCACCATATAAGAATGAATATGTCCGGAGCCCCCAGACATTTTTGTCGTAGTCTTTGGTATTCCCTTCTGCCTCATTCCCAAAAAACTACTGATCTGCTTTCAGTCACTGTAGAAGAGTTTGTTTGCTGGAATTTTATATGATTTTCTTTAGAGTTGTGCTTTGAAACTTAACAAAATTATTTTGTGATTCATCCAAGTTGTATATGTCAAGTGTTTTACTGCTGAGCAGTGGCATGGCTATGTCAAAATAGTTATTTGTCCATTTTCCTATTGGTGGACTTTGGGTTGTTTCTCTTTTGTAGCTGTTGCAAGTAAGACTGACATGAGCCAACTGGATATGACTCTGTGTGTGACTTTTCATGCTGGGTAATACACTGCCTAGAAGTAGAATACCTGGGTCACATAGTAAATATATATTTAATTTTTTAGGAAACTGCCAGACTTTTTCCATAGTGATTATACCACTTTACATTTTCTGCAGTATTTCCATTAGTTCCATTTGCGCCACATCATCCTTGCCAACAAAGCAAGTCAGTATTTTACTATACTGTCATTAATGAAGTCTTTAACTGGTGCATACAAACATAATAATTGTGTACATTAATGGTGTCATACCATTTTTTTTTTTTTTTAAGTCTTTTTGAGACAGGGTCTCGCTATGCAGTTCAGGCTGGCCTTGACCTCACTTTGTAGCCCATGCTGGTCTTGAACTCACAACAATCCTCCTGCCTCAGCCTCCCAAGTGTTGGGATTACAGGCGTGAGCCACCATGCCCATTATATCATGTTTTAATACATATCCAACTGTGTAATATTTAAGTCAGGTTAAACATACCTGTCAGTTTAAACATCATCTCTTCATGGTGAAACTTCAAAATCTTTTCTTCTAGATTTTGACGTATTGGGCCAGGGATTAGTTCAATGGTGTTAAGTACTTGCCTGGCAAGCATGAGGTTTTTAGCTCAATCCCTGGCACCAAAAAATTAAAAAATTTTAGATTTTGAAGTATCTAGCAGTGTGTTGCCTCTAGTCACTGTGACACGAGAAGCACTCCAGAACTTCTTGCCCCTATCTAAGTGTCACTGAGCACCCATTGATCACCTCATACCTGCTTCCCTTCTCTGTCCTCTCCCAAGCCCCTGGAAACCAGCACAATATCTACTCTCCTTCTGTGAGATCAGCATTTTTAGATTACATGTGAGTGCGATCATAAGGTTTTTCTTTTTGTGCCTAATTTTAGTTAATGTAATGATTGCCATTTTTTTATCCTTGATGTTTCAGATGACAGAGCTTCCTTTTTATGACTGAGTAGTATTCCACTGTTTGTGAACAATGTTTTTTTCATTCATTAGTTGATGCACACTTAGGTCATTTGCGTTTCTTGGCTGTTGCTGATCGTGCCTCATGAAACATGGGAGGTGAGGGGTGTCTTCAACATAATGACTTACTCTTTTTGGTCATGTATGTATAGTGGGATTCTTGGCTCGGTTTTAATTTTGTGAGAAACCTGAGGTTTTGGTTTTTTGAGACAGGATCTTGCTATGTAGTTGAGGCTGTCCTTGAATTCACTGTGTAGCTCAGGCTGGCTTCAAACTTGCAATGAGCTGCCTCAACCTGCCAAGTGCTAAGATTACAGGCATGTATCACCATGCCCAGCTTCCTCTAAACTTTTCTTTTTGACTGTATATTATTTTACAGTCCCCCATAGTGTTTGGTGGTTCCCTATTTTCCCTGAGAACACTCACCAGTGCTTCTCTTTAGTTTTGTTGATAATGGCCTTTCCTGCTGGGGTGAAGTAATTATGTCATTATACTTTTGGTTTACATTTTCCTGATAGTGGTGTAGAGGATTTTGTGCGTGCGCCTGTGTATGTGTGTGTGTGTGTGTGTGTATAATTTACATATATATTTCACACACATACTAGACATGTATGCCCTCCTTTGAGAAACATACATTTATGTCTATTGCTCATTTTAAGATTTTTTTGTTACTGAGTTTTTGGATTTCTTATAATTCTAGGTATCAACTCCTTGTTAGATGCATCTATATTCTCCCATTCAGTAGGTTGTCATTTTACTCATCTGAAGGTTTCCATTGCTAACAAACTTTTTATGATGCAGTCCCACAGGTTTATTGTTCCTTTTCTTTCCTGTGCTTTTGGGATCTTCAGAGAAAATCTTTGTCTAGCCGGGCATGGTGGTATACATATGTAATCCCAGTGCTCTGGGAGGCTGAGGCAGGAGGATTGCCGTGAGTTTTAAGGACAGCCTGGGCTACATAACAAGATACTCAAAAAATTTAAAGAAAAAAAAAGTTTGGCTGTCCTACTGTTTGAAACCATTTCCCTGATTTAAAAGAATTTTTTTGCAGTACTGAAAACTGAATCCTGTATTACAACTAGCACAACTGTATTACACTCTTTTCCTTTTTTATTTGTTTCTAAGAGAGTCTTACTATTTTCCCAGGCTGGCTTTAAACTGCTGGTGGTCCTGCCAGGTAGCTGGGATTACAGGTGTGCACCACCATGCCCACCTTTCCCTGTTTAATTTTACATGATGATTACATTCATCATGGAGTGTTAGTACATGCACACAGCACATTTTAATTCTTTTAGTGCCCCCCCCCATGTTTTCTTAGTTTCATAATTTCAGGTTTACATTTCTGTCTTTAATACATCTTGAGTTGACTTTTATGATTAGTGAGAGGTGGAGATCTAGTTTTATTCTTTTACATGTAAATATCAATTTCTCCCATGCCATTTATTAAAAAGATCACCCTGTCTCCAGTGCATATTCTTAGCACCTTTGTGGAAAATCAGTTGGCTGTAGGTTTTCATCTGGGCTTTCTGTTCTGTCCTATTGGTCTGTGTGTCTGTATTTATGCCTGTACCATGTTGCTTTTTTGTTTGGATTTTTGTTTTTTGGGTGCTTTGAGATAGGATCTCACTGTGTAGCCCAGGCTGGCCTGTGATGTTCCTGCCTCAGCCGCTGGAGTGATGGGATTAAAGGTGTGCTCCACTGTACCAGTATTTTTTTTGGTACCAGAGATCGAACTCAAAACCTCATGCTTGCCAGGCAGGCATTTGTGCTACTGAGGTAAATCCCTGAGCCTGTACCAGTGGTTTTGTTTTTTCTTCCCTTTCCTTTCCTTTTTCTTTTTTTTTTTCTTTTTCATAGTGTGATAAGGTAACACTATACAGTTCAGACTGGCTGGCCTTGAGCTCACTTTGTAGCCCAGACTGATTTCAAAATTTTCCTGCCTCAGCTGCCCAAATTTGGGAATTATAGGAATGTGCCACCACACTGGCTTTGTACTAGTCTTTTGTGATAACTATAACTTTGGAAGTCAGGCTTTGTCATCTTTTTGCTTTGTTCTTTTTGCTCAAAGTAACTCAGGATTTCTTTTAGGTGTGCTTGTAGTGCTTCTGTGTGTGTGTGTGTGTGTGTGTGTTTACTTATTTATTTATTTTGAGACAGAGTTTTGCTATGTAGTTCAGGCTGGCCTCAAACTCACAGCAGTCCTCCTGCCTCAACCTCCCAACTGCTGAAATTATAAGCGTGCACTACCATGCCTGGCTCAGTATATATTTTAGAGTATGGACACTTTAGCAGTATTGTTTCTTGTAGTGGATCCAATATAGGGTGTTTTTTGTTGTATGTGTCTTCAGTTTCTTTCATCAGGGTATTAAAGTCTTTATTATCTTTCACCACTTTAAAACTATGAAGTATTTTTATAAGTCTATTGTAAAAGATAATGCTGTTTGGTTTCTATTTCAGATATTTTCTGTTGGCACATAGTACCCTCTACTGGTTTTTGCATGTTGATTTTTTTTTTTTTTTTTAGCTTGCAGCTCTGCCAAATTCATTTATTTTGAGAGCTTTTGGGGGGGTTGTATATAAGATTAAATCTTAAGTTATCTGCAAACATCAACCTTCTTTTGTGATAGTGGGAATTAAACCTGGGGCCTTTGATAAGCTACATCATTTTTCTTAAATTTTATTTTTAAGTTTTGAGACAGAATCGTGTTAAACTGCCTAGACTAGAATTTAGAGTCCTTCTGCTAGTGACTCCCAGAGTGCAGAGCCTACAGATGTGCAGCACCATGCAATTTGACTTTTCTTTTTACTTTTTTTTGAGACGGAGTCTCTGTGTAGCTCAAGCTAGCCTCCAACTCTAGGGTGATCCTCCTGCCTCAGTCTCTTGAGTGCTGCTGTTACAGGCATGAGCCACCATTCCTGAATCTTAATTTGTGTTTTTCTGGTGACTAGTGTTGTTGAACATCTTTTCTTGCATAAATTCTCCAACTTAGTCAAATATTTTTTTAATCAAAGATTTTTTTTTGGCTCCACTCATTTTTATTTGCATACAGATTTTAGTATGTTTATATCTTTTTAAAAATTTAAACAGAGCAATGAAATGAATCAAAAAGACAGTAGGAAATATAAAATAATTACTATATTGCATATTGTTGTCCTCTGCATATTTGCTTGGCTTTAGGCTTGCAAAGTCAGTCACCGTCTGGCTGGCTCACAGGTGGGGCTTAGCTTCCATCCTGACTCTTCCCGATCTGCCATGTTTCACTTTCTGCAAGTGCTTGCTGATATTTTGATTAGAATTAGAGTTTGGTTAGGATTAGCATTTTTAGATTAATTTGAAGAAAATTGCTGTCAACAATATCGAGTCCTCTGATTTAATGTAGTACGTGTCTCCACTTAGTACAGTCTTTGCTAACTTTAGCGCTGATTGTAGTTTCTGTAGTGTACAGATCTTACACATCTTCAGTTAGATTGATCCTTAATTTTTTAGTGCTACGTGTTACTTATGAAATGATTTTTTTCAGTTTCTAGGTATTCTTTGCCTATATATGGAAACACAAAGTAGTCTTCAAAATATAGTTCTAGTAAGAGTTGTGGCTACGTAGCTGATTGTGCCACATCTGCTAATAAAGTGTTACTCTTCCTCCTTTCATATAAATTCCGTTTTTTGTCTTGTTGCTCAGTCACTGTAGGTGGGTCCTCTGGTGTAACACTAACTAGAGTTGGTGAGGGCAGGCACCTTCACCTACTTCCTGCTCTTTGGAAAAGTATTCAGTCTTTAGTAGTGATTTAAACAGGTTTTTCCTTTCCTATTACTCCTTCTAACAGGTAGAGACAGTTCTTTTACATTTCTAGTTTTTGCTGCCATACTCCTATAATCTCAGCGTACTCCCTAAGGCTGAGGCAGGAAGATTGGGAGGTCAGGTTCCGCCTGGGCAATTTAGTGAGACCTTGTCTCACAATAAAGTGAAAAGGGGGCTGAGAGTGTAACTCAGTGGCACAGTGCCTGCCTGGCAAGCACAGGGTTGTGAGTTTGATTTGAGAGTTTGATTTCTGGTACCAAAAAATAAAAAAAGTGGAAAGGGCCACCACCATTCTATCACTCCACCTCAGTGTCCTTTCCTCCCCAGCCCTGTTTCCCCTCTTCTGGGTCTCCATCAATCCTCCTTCCCTCTAGTGAGGCTAGGGGTGTAGCCTTAGTAGTAGAGTGTGCTTTTTCGTACATTCTGACCATTATGTGTGGGGTTCCCATTATTCAAAATGCTCTCCTTTTGCCTGGTAGAGATTTCCTTATTCCTCAAGATCCAGCTTTATGGCTGGGACTATAGCGCAGCAATACAGCACCGGCCTGTCAGATCCAGCTCTCACTGTAGTTTCTTCTATAAATCATCCTTCCCCAGCTTAATCCAGTGGAATCATGTGTTCCTCAGTTTTTACATGTGAATGTCAAATATAATATTTCAGTTGTTTGTGTTACTTCCTTTGCTAGATTTTGGGCATGTTGTATTACATGTTGCTGGTAAGTGCTCAGTAGTTTTAAATCAGTAAACATGTCAGATTTTTAAATCTTTCTCTATAGGTGCTGCAGATGATTACAATAGAATTGGTTCTTCGTTATATGCTTTAGGAACTCAGGATTCTACTGATATATGCAAGTAAGGATTCTAATTAATAGCATTAAATATAAGAAAAGCAAATTTGTAGTCTGGGCAGGCTTTCTGGAATGTTTCTTTAAAAAAGCATTTAACTTTTTTTTTTTTTTTTTGAGCTACTCACTATATAGCCCAGGCTAGCCTCAAAATCACAACGGCAATTGTCCTGCCTCAGCCTCCTTCGTGCTGGGATTACAGGCATGTGCCACCACACCTGGCTCAAAATGTTGGTACTAAGAAACTTTTTTATAAGCTTGAGTTGATTCAGTTTTTCTCCTTTTATCTCAGAAACAAAAGTGAGCTTTAATATATATTTATAATGTCTTATTTAATGAAAATGACTGATTTGTGTGTGTAAAAGAGAATTTATATTAACCTTAGTTTTTGCAAGGCTAATATAAATTTGTTTGTTTTTGCAGTATTGGTGGTTAAATTTAGGGAGTACTGAGCATGCACTCCCATGCCCAGCTTCACTTCTTGTTTAGGGGCTCAAACTACATAGTTCAGGTTGACCTTAAACTTACTATGTAACCTAGGCTAGCCTCGAACTCAGAGCATGTTCTCTAACATACCAAAACAAATTTCAGTAAAACAAAGTTGTTTCTGGGACAGGGTCTCAATATGTAGTTCAGGTTAGCTGTGAATTTGCTATGTAGCCCAGGCCAGCCTCAAATTCCCAGTGATCCTCCTGCCTCAGCTTCCCAAGTGCTGGGATTACATCCAGCCCAAATAAAAACAAAGTTTATTAAATTGTTTTTTTTTTAAAGTGGGTGTGGTGGCTCACACCTGTAATCCCAGCACTCAGGAGGCTAATGCAGGAGGATCAGCCTGGACTGCACAGAGAGACCCTGTCTCAAAAAGACCAAAAAAAAAAAAAAATTGTTTTTTGTTTTAGTAGAATTTGTCCTAATCCCACTATAATGTAATCTGTAATTACGTATGTTAAAATCTCCATTTTATTTCTTTATTTTTTTTTTTGTGCTGATGGGGAGTGGACTCAGCCTTGTGTATGCAAGGTTAGAGCTCTACCACTGAGACACATCTGCAGCCCTATAATCTCCTTTTTAATAGTTTGGTACTGGATTTATGTATATATTTTTTTACATATATATCCTGGGGATTGAACCCAAAGCCTCTACCACTGAGTTCCACTCCCTTCCTCCACAGTATTAGGATGTTTTCCTTGATACAAAAATTTAATAGCCCATTTAAACCGGGAATGGTGGGGCATGCCTATAATCCCACCACTTGGGAGACTGAGGCAGGAGGATCACTGCAAGTTCAAGGTCAACCTGGGCTATAAAGTGAGTTCAGAGCCAACCTGAACTACATAGTGAAACCCTGTCTCAAAAAGACAAACAATAACAACAAAAAATAGCCTATTTAGTTACATGTGAAGATGAATTCTGTGTGGGAATTAGTTGTTAGTTTTCAAAGCAAAGGACCTGTGTTGGAAGTGTTTGAAACATAACTAATCAAAATAACCAATAATTGCTCTAACTTCAGTATTTTCCTTTCAGTCAGCTTTTGATCTCTTTCAGTGTGATTGTTTTATATTTCTGGGATCACTTTGAAGATGTAGGCTTTATTATTATGAGGTATATTGCTGAAGGATAAAAAGGTAAATTTTAAATTTAATATTTCGCTCAGAGTGTTGTCTTGAGTTGTAACAGATTTCATGTCATCTGTTATGTAAGTGAAGTACAAGGTTTTTGTTGAAGTAAGTGAAGTGCACAGTTAATAAGACCATTGTTTTATGTGATAGAACAAAAATGTTCAATATTAAAGCAGGATGTGGTGCCTGTAAGACCAGAATTGAGGAGGTTGCAAGAGGAGGATCTTGAGTTCAAGGGCTAAGTGAGATCTTGCCTTTTTAAAAAAATTAAACATGAATATGTTATATGTTATATTCTCTAACATGAATATGTTCTATTCTCTAAATATTCAAGGTGTAGAATGTTACTTCAAATATAGCTTCTAACGAGAAATATTTTTCCCTTCCAGGTTTTTCCTCAAAGTTTCAGAACTGTTTGATAAAACAAGAGTAAGTACTAAATTCTAGAGTTCTCCATACAAGATTGTACCTGTACTGTAGTTAACATTCATTAAGAGTGATCTTTTTTTTTCTGCCTTAGCCTTCTGTCTCAGTCTCCTAAGTGCTGGAATTACAGATGTGTGCTATATCTGGCTAAGATAGTGGCTTTTGATTCCCTGATGCACTGGTTTATAATGAGTAGCATCATTCCCAGCACTCCAGAGCTAAAAATGAGTAACTGGGGGGCCAAGGGCAGAGTACATGGTTTGCTTGAGGGACCCCAGTTTGCTCCCCAGCACCCTCACCACCTGAGTGTTATCAGGGCAGGGCACATACATAGCTGCAGAAAGGTTACAAAGCAGTGATGTAACACTGGTGATGTTGGCATTGAGGGGCTAACCCTATATACCATGATATTTCATCTGTTAGTCAGTTGGTAAAATAGTGAGATGTTGATTTGACGTTTAATAGTACTTAGCTAAGACTCTTGGTAGCCACGCAATGTAAAGTTGAATTTCAGCATGGCCTTGTCACTTAAGTGATAACAGTTACATGAAGGACAGAGAGGTGTTTTCACGTAGGAAACACAGGTTGACGCTGCTGCCAAGATAATAGTTTTTTATTATTTTTCCCCTTTAAAAAAATTTTTTTTCTAGTTCATTATTCTGCCTCTTTTAATTGTATCACTGAGCACTTTCAGGGAGATAGTAGTTTTTTTCTGTACATGAAAGGCATAGAGATCTAGCGCATAAATAGACTTACATCAAGCCCTCTGAGGAAGAGATGTGACGATTAGATGTGATACTGTGAAGAATGAAAAGGAAGGAACAGGATGTTTTGGACAGGTGAAAGAGGTATCCCGCAGCTCTAGGGATTCCCTGTCTGGCCGCATGCTCTGTGGGGGTGTGTGAGGGCTAAAGAGGGTGTGGGGAGAGGTGGTGGAGCCTCAGCCCTGGTGAGAACATGTACTGAACCCAGAGGGTTGTGGGTCTATGAGTCAGTTATGCCAGGTGTTTTATAAAGGACAGAGATGGCCTGCCTGGGCCTGGGCTGGGAAGATCTGGAGGCGTTGTCTGAAACTTTTCCTCGTGTCTGAGGTTCACATTAGCACTCACTTAACTTGTGCTAGGGCTGTGTTGGACACCGCGGGTGGTCTCTGTGTGGCTGCTCACAGCTCCTCACAGCATGGGCCAATGTCCGGAGGTTAGCCATCCTGAGAGGTGCATGTGAAAGCGTGGTTTCTTAAGGCCTGGGCCTGGACACTGGCACATTGTTACTTCTGCTGCATTGGCCAAGCGGTCTGACGGCTTAGGAGTCCCAGGGAGGGGACACAGTCTTTTTTTCAGTGAAAGGAGGGGAAATTTATTTTACAATTCCTATACTACCTATCTAGCATGTTCTCAGCACATCTAAGTCAGTTTTGAATATACTTTATCTATGTTCTTATGTGTTAGATTAAGAAGTCGCAAGGTTGGGCTATAACTTAGTGGTAGAGCTTGCCTGGCATGAGCAAGGCCCTTGGCTTAGTTCATAGCATTGCCTAGGGTAGGGGAAGAGATTGATGAAGTTTTAATTTCTCCGTAAGATGATAGTACTTAAGAAGCTATAGTTTTTCACATTTTTATTGAAGTGTATTAGACATACAGGAAAGAGTACATACCGTAAATGTGTAGCTCATAACACATCCTGTGTGATGAGTAGAGGTGTCCCTCTTTAGCTGCCTTCTACGGCACCGCACTGTCCTGCTCCTGCAGTGGAGACTGTTAGAGAATACAGAGATGACGCTGAGACTCATAGTGCAGTGCTGGGATCAAATATATATAGTCTTTCCATCATTCATTGGTGTCAACTGATTTAATCCTTTTTCTGTTCTTTGGTCAACGCTGCAAACAAAGTAACAGGTAATGGGAAGGAAAGGGGAGGAAACTAGTAAAACAGGAGTACATACTATATTTTTATAACCTCAATGTTCTTTCAGTAATTATTAAGAAGGAAAATATTGGGGCTGGGGATTTAGCTGAGTGGTATAAGTGCCTGCCTTGCAAGCAGGCGGTTGTGAGTTCAATCCCCGGTACCGAAAGAGAGAGAGAGAGAGAGAGAGAGAGAGAGAGAGAGAGAGAGAGAGAGAGAGAGAGAGAGAAATGTTGAGAAGAGAGTATGATTGCTAATGTTTTTTTGTACTGCAAATGGAACTCAGGACCTTGAGCTTGCCAGGCAGTTGCTTATGCCACTGAGCTGTATTACTTGACTGCTAGTTTAACATCCAGTGTTCCCCCTTTTTCAGAAAATAGAAGCACGAGTATCTGCTGATGAAGACCTCAAACTTTCTGACCTTTTAAAATATTACTTGAGAGAATCTCAAGCAGCTAAGGTAACTTCATTATTCATTTCTTTAGAGCTTGTTAGACTTAAGTTTGTTAAAGGTGACTTATTTTTGGATATATGTTCAAATTCTTGATTTTTATCTTAATTTTTAATATTTATCTTAATTTTTTTCTTCTAGAAATTGTAGATCAGGAATACCACATAAATTTACTGTATAAGCGAGATAGGGTGTATAAGCATGCCTTTAATCCTAGCATCTGAGAGGCTGAGGCAGAAAGATCGAAAGTTTGAGCCAACCCTGAGCGATTTAGTAACATGATGAGACCCTGCCCAAAAATAAAAAGGGGTGGGAATGTAGCTCAGTGTGAAGACCCTGAGTTCAGTGCCCAGTATCCTCTACTCCCACCCTCACAGAAGTTATCTACTTACCTATATAAACAAGAGAGAGAGAAGCAAAAATGTTACCTATACAGACCTCTGATACAATGTGATCTAGAATAAAAGAAATCTACAGCGACAAAGACCAGATTATGTTCTGTAGTGCTGGAGGACCATTGGAAAGGAGGTGGAGCTGCTCATGGATGTGGGGTTTCTTTCTGAATGGTGGACACATTCTGAATTTGGTCGGTGGTGATGGCTATGCAACTCTGAGCAAAGTGAAAAACACTGAATTGTGTATTCTAAACGGTACATGAATTATGTCTCAAATTGGAGGGAAGGGGCTTTGTTTTGCATTTATTGTTTGTGGTCCTAGTAATTGAAGTCTTCACCCTAAACTGTGGCCCCAACTTTTTGGGGGGCTTGATCTTGTCATTCCTCGTGCCTTAGTCTCCCAGTGTGGTAGAATACAAATGTGTTCCACAACATCCAGTAAGCAGCAATAAAACTGCTGGTTTAAAAAAAAAAAAAGCCAAGCATGATGGCACACACCTATAATCTCAGCACTAGGGAGGCTGAGGCAGGAGAACCACCATGAGTTCGAGGCCAACCTCGGCTGCATGTGAATTTAAAGCCAAGCTGAACTACATTATGAGGCCCTGTCCTGAAACAAACAAACCAACTAAATAAATACACACATACCAAATAAAAACACTTAGGAGTAGGGAATGGGAGTTCAATCTGTAAAACCAAGCAAGTGGACGTAAAATGTTGAAAGGTATCTGGCGTGTGGTGCTCACTCTGTGGGTGTCTCCTCCAGTGGGGTGGGGGGTGAGTCTGACATGTAGAACATTCTGTCTATAGGATCTCCTCTACCGAAGATCTCGGTCATTAGTGGATTATGAAAATGCTAATAAAGCGCTGGATAAAGCAAGAGCAAAAAATAAAGATGTTCTACAGGCTGAAACTTCCCAACAACTGTGTTGTCAGAAGTTTGAAAAAATATCTGAATCTGCAAAACAAGGTATCCTTATATTAATCTTTAGTCACAAGGTTGTTTTAGTGTTATTATGTAAATTTGTTAATTCTGTTTTCTCGTTGTTCACAGAACTTATAGACTTTAAGACAAGAAGAGTTGCTGCATTCAGAAAAAATTTAGTGGAACTTGCAGAATTAGAACTGAAGCATGCCAAGGTAGTATTTATTAAAGATTTAATAATTTAAGCCATGTGTGGTGACACACGCCTGTGATCCCAGCTGCCAGGAGACTGAGGCAAGGGGATCACAAGGTCAGAACCTGTTCCAAAATAAGTTTTTAAAAGGCTGGGAATATGTAGCTCAATGCTACCCATCCTTTTTCTCCCTTCCCTTCCCTTTTCCCTTTTCCTTCCCTATGTGTGTATGGGGGTTCTTTTTTGCTTTGTTTTTTGAGACTAGGGTCCACTAGGATTTTAGGGGTGTGTCATCACACTCAGCTTCTGTTTTGTTTGGTTGAGACAGGCTCTAGTCCAGGCTGGCTTTGAACTCCTGGCAATGCTCCTTCCTTCACCTCCCAAGTGCTAGATTACAGGCGTATACTCCCTGCTTGGCCTGACTGACCCTCAGCAGAGCTAGTTTCTAATTTGCCCTGATCTTTTTAAAGAGATCTTACTCTGTTGAACAGGATTCTATATGTAGATCAAGGGGTGGCAAAGTACACTGGGTTTTGTACAGCCTGTGATCGAGGAGTGGTCTTATTTTTAAATGGTTTAAGTAGCAAATGAAAAGTAGTGATAATTATATGGAATGCAAGTGTAAGTTCTGTAAAGGTTTTATTGGGATGTAACTGGGTGCACTCAATTCTGCTTGTCTGTGCCTGCATTCACACTACCTCAACCAAGTGGAGGCGCTGACATGGACCGTATGTCTCCAAGTCTACAACACTGACTATGCAGTCTCTCACAGAAAAATTGGCTGGCTCCTGCTCCTGGAATTAGAGAATTTCCAGATTCTATGTTCTTTCAAGTACTTTCTGAAGTGTGTTCTTTGTATTCATATTTCTGATGGCTGTTCTCACTCCCATGGTTCTCAGTGTGTGGAGGAGAGTGACTGCCCTGCAGTAAAGGCATATAGGCATGGCAGGGTGGGCAGTGGTAAGATGCCAGGCTGTTGTCCACATCCTCAGTGTGGCCAGACCAGAGGTTACACAGCTCCAGTGTCCTATTTGCTGGGGGCCGGGCACAGCCTGAGATTTTGCAACTTTTTTTTTTAAGAGAATAAAACAAAACAGAATAAAGCAAATCAGAACAGAATAATACAAGCAATATAGGATTTCAAAACATGACAACAGGAAATCAACAATGGCTACCATAATGTCTTTCCAAAATAGTTGTCCATACCTTCTTAACATATAATAAAATCAATGCAAAACAGACTAAAGCCAGTCAAAACAAAAGAATGAAAGCATTATAGGACTTCAAAACAAGACAACAGGAAATCAACGATGACTACTATAATGTCTCTTGTTTTCTTCAAAATAGCTGTCCATACTACCACATAAAATAAAATCAAGGGGGCATGGTTGTGCACACCTGTAATCCCAGCACTCAGAAGGCTGAGTCAGGAGGATTGTTGTGCGATAAAGATGTAGCCTGGGCTAAAAGGTGAGCTCAAGGTCAGCCTGTCTTTTGTCTCAAAAAGACAATCAGTAAACAGATATTTTATTTATATCTAAACAGAATAAAGCCAATCAAAACGAAGGAAAGCATCATAAGACTTAAAAGCATGATAATAGGAAATCAGCAGTGGTTACCATAATACATCCTGTTATCTTCAAAATAGCTGCCCATACCATCAGACACAGTAAAAATCTAGTGAAACAAAACAGAATAAAATCAAACCTAAAAAAATTATGAAAAGATATAAGAATTTGAAATAATAGGAAATTAACAGTAGTTGCCACTTTGCCTTTTTAGGCATTTCCTCCCGTATCACTTTCATAATATCTGTTGTGCTTTTTGGATCCCACTTACTCCTTCAGTTTTTTATGTTAGGAAGATAACTCAATGTTCATCTGTATGAGTCCAAACCATTTCACCCATGAGCATGATCTCTAGTTGGCATCCATTTACCTACAAGAGCCTTGAGATTATCCTATTTTATAATTAGGTAGTTTTCCATCGTTTGAAATACCATCTCTTTCTTTCCATTCTGTGATTGATGGACAAGTTACTCTTGCTTTTTTCTGGTCTCTTGTCAATATGGAACAGTTGTTTTCTCTCCTTGATTTTCAGTCTGTGAATTTCCTTTCCAGTTAAGTGTGTTTCTTGTATACAGTGTATTGACGGATCTTGTTTCTTGATTCGCTCTCCCTGTGTTTCTTTTTATTGCTGAATTGAGGCCATCTATATTAATGGTTACAACTAGCATGCATTGGGTCCTCTGCCATGATATTCTCTTGCTGTTGGCCCATCACTTTTCCTCTCCATTCAGTTGCCAGTCCTGTTTGGTGATCCTCCTCTGCTGCTGTTCCTGGAACCATGGTCACCTTTATCTCCCTCTAGCATATCCTTTAGTACTCTCTATAGGGTTAGTTTGGTGGTCATGAATTCCTTCAGTTGTTCTTTATCTTGGAAGTATCTTATTTTTCCATCAGTTTTGAAAGATAGTTTTGCAGGGTTGGAAATTATTTTCTTTCAGGATTTAAAACACTTCACTCCAAACTCTTCTTGACTTGAAGGTTTGTACTGATAAGTCTGCTGTTATTCTGATTGATTTGCCTTTATAGGTGATCTGTTTCTCTAACAGCTTTTAATATTCTGTTCTTGTGTTGAATTTCTGGGATCTTGATTATTATATATCTGGGTGTAGATTTATTTGGGTAATGGCTAGTTGGAATCCTATCTGCCTCACTTACCTATATTCCAGATCCTTTTCCCATGTTTGGGAACTTTTCTGCTATTACTTCTGTAAATAGTCTTTTTGTTTCATTTGTGTTGACCCCTGCTTCTTCACTGATACCTGTCACTCTTACGTTATTTTTCTTTGCATCGTCTTGCAGCAGTTGAATTGTTATTTCCTGGTTCCTTGTTATTTTTAAGAGATCTTTCCTTTCATGATCACTAGCTACAAACCTGTCAGGATCATCATTTTCCTGTGGTGCTCTTTTTTTTCCATGTCTTCTTTAGATATGCTGAGGAATTCTTTATGTTTGTGATTTCCTCTTTTACCTGAGACATTATTTCTGATCAGGTTAGTTTTACAGTCTCATGAAGTTGTTTCCTTCAGTTGCTGTCCTCTCAGAGATTTCAGGTATATGACTTCTATTTTTTTCCATGACTCTGTCTCCCAGACTTGTTCTGTGTAGGCTGGAGGTCTGAGATTGCCTTTTTGCTTCTTCATCTTAACATTCTCCTGGGTTCTCCCAATAAGCCAATTGTGGGGTCCCTGGCACTTACCACATTGGCTGCTCCTCTGCAGTGTAGGGGAATGAGACAGGTACCTGGGTTCCTCATTTTTCCCTCCTGGCCTAAATTGTAGTAAGATTTACAGTAAGGTAGTCTGAAACTACCTTATTGTAAATCTTACAATTTCATTTATTATGTCTTGCAACATAGTTGAAATCTGATTGTAATGGAACATAACTTGTATCCCAAATGCATGAAACTGATCATGGAGGGTGGTAGCCATGTGTGCTTCCTTGCCCCATTGCTAAAGTGTATAGTAGTACATACCCTTTTTGGTGGTCAGCACTTGAGTGTGTTACATTGTGGAATATAACTTGATAAAATGGTGCATGCCTATAATCCCAGCACCCCAAGAAGCTGAGGCAGGAGGATCATACATTCAAGCATTGCATAGGCAATTTAAGACTATATTTCAAAATCACAAATTTAAAAAGGGCTGAGGATGTGTAGCTTATTGCAAAAGCTGTGAGTTCAATCTCTAGTACTGTCAAAAATAAACCAAAGAATAATTAAGTGTGGCCAAAAAGGGCATAATTTGTCTTCATTAGAATCTATTAGTTAATCCAGACCATTAATATTGGTCTAGAAATTTGTTTAATAAATAATATTTCCAAAACCCTGACCCCTTAAAGCAGTGTGACTTCTAATACTGTGTATTTTCAGTAACGTTCTTTCAAGCTATTTGGACTAAAGTAGCTTGTAATTCTCCTTCCTACACAGGGTAACCTCCAGCTGCTGCAGAACTGCCTGGCAGTATTGAATGGAGACACATAAGCCACGTTCGGTTCCTGTTAAAAAGGGCTGCCTTCCTTCTGATTTTACTTTTGTTTTCCTAATGACGTTAAACATTTCTGTTCACCAGAAGCAAAGCTGACAAAGTACATCTCCTCCTCCGAGAAGCAGCTGGCAGCACTGTGCACAGGCAGCGCAGTCTGTGCCACATGCTGTGTCCCTGGACAGCGTCCATCACGTTCACCGTCCTACTCTGAAGCCTAGAGTCCAGTCTTTTTTTTAAGTAGCCTTGATAACTGATTTTATTTTATAAATAATGTTCTTATGGCTGCCAATCTTATTTACCTTTAAATCATTTCTGATGTTTAACCTTTTCAAATTATATTATTCAAACAAGGTAAAGATGGCCTTTCTTGATTTTTTTTTTTAAGATTTTGTTTTTAAAAAGTATTGTATACTTAGTTCATTCATGTATCCTTGTAAAGCATCATAATGAGACTTAATTTTAATTAATCCTCATAAAAGTTTTGGACCAGACTTTCTGTAATCTTTCTAAGTATGATTTCTGAAGAAAAGCAAATGCATTAATTAGTATGTTTGCCTTAAACTTGTAGACTAAACCAATTATTGTAAAATAACCAGCGATAACAGTGATAAACTCTGAGATCATGTATCACTCTAAAATTTGGAGTAGCTATAATAAATCTACTCCAGTATTATGCTTTACAGTGCAGGTCTTAGTTTCTCTCTCTTTTTTTTTTTTCCTTGTTTATCTTAAAATTATACATTGATCTGGCTGTGGCAGCAAATGCCTATAATCTCAGAACTTGGAAGGCTGAGGCAGGAGGATCACCCCAAATTTGAAGCCAGTCCACACTATATAGCAAGGCCCTGTTTCCAAAAAAACAACAAAAACCATACTGAATCAGTTAGCAATCTCTTTAGAATAGAACAGACTATTCTTCTATACACCGTAGAAGGTGGAATTGCACAAGGCAGGTGACAGTGCTTGTGAAATACTGGAGCAGCATATGGTCTCTGCAGTGTATAGTTTGCTGGCTTCCATCCCTAGCTAATCATATAATCATAAGACATATGCCATTGAGCCTTTGGGTAGCACTCATGCTGCCGTATCAAGAGAGATCTGCTTGCCGGGCGTGGTGGCTCACACCTGTAATCTCAGCCCTTGGGAGGCTGAGGCAGGAGGATAGTTGTGAGTTCAACTCAAGACCAGTCTGGGCTACAAAGTGAGCTCAAGGCCAACCTGAACTGCATTAGCAAAATGCTGTCTCAAAGACCAAAAAAAAAAAAAAAAAAAATCTGCTACCAGGAAGAGCTCTCATCTGTGGGAAAAAGTAGAATATTTGCGATAAAAACTGGTGTACGAGTAGGATAGTGCTCACAAGTTGGCAGTAATAGCCCTTTATTTAAGGAGAGTTGTCTGGGTGGTCCTCCACAGCCAGTAGTTTTATTACAGATGTTATTGGCCTTTCTAATGTGAATGAACATTATTGTCATTCCCAGAGTTAGAATGAGCGGTTAGAGTTTTCCACCACTGTTTTCTAACCTTTGTCCTGTTTGAAAACTGCAGTCATTTGGGTTGGTGACCCCTGAATGGGTTTCTAGTTTACATTATCCCAGACTGTCCTCGAGATTGCCTGGTCTGTCTTCCTGCCTTCCCATGACTCCTGTCTTTCTCAGCATGTTCTGCTCACACACCTGCTGGTTAATGTCTGTCTAATGATGTGCCCTCCTGATGCTGTGGGAACCACTGATCTCTTTCCTTGTGGCCCAGAGGTCTGTGCAGTGTCTTTGATGTGGCCGGCATCAGTATTGGTGAGGACTTGCTGAGCTGTCCCTGCCTCTGTGTGCCAGCCTGGCTCAGCCCCTTGTCTGTGCTCAGGTCCCATCCTTCCCCAGCTGCCCTGTGCCTCTAGCAGGCCTGGGCAGGTTTGCTTGACTTCTGCCTCAGTTCTGTCTCCTAAAAGACCTTGACCTACCTCACAGGGGTGTTGTGAGGATTAATAAACGTTGGTACTGTGCTTTAGAAATATGCAAGTGCCATGTAAATGCTCAGAAATTCCATGCATGCAGTGTTTCACGTAATTCTTGGCCTCTGTTTAGCAAGTAGTCAGCTGGGGGCAGGGCAGAGTGGGTATATCCCTGTGACACAGGAGATAGGGCATGGCAAAGCTGGGTGGGGAAACGAGGGGCACCTTTCAATTACAAGACCCCAGGACAGCACCAAATAATTCTCAGGATGCTGTGTGTAGGTGCAGGCTCCCACAAGATACGGATGGCATCAAAGAGACCAGGGCCTCTTTCCCTGATAACCCACACAGCATTCCCAGACATGACATGAACTTTCAGTTCTGTTCTTTTTGGTACCAGAATTGAAGTCACACTTGCCACACAGGTGCTTCGCTACTGAGCTATATCCTTGGCGCAGTTTTTCTTTCACCTTTTCTTTTGTTCTGCCCACATTCACTCTGAAGAGCTGGGTCTCCTATACCCATTTTAGCCCTCAGTTTCCAAATAAGTTTTTGGCACTATAGGAACACAGTAAGGTGGGTTCTCCACAGCAGAGACATCAAGGGTATCGTGGAATGATCAGGCCCACAACCTCCTAAAGGAGTGGATGCCTTAAATAAGAGACAAATGGTATGATTTTAGGACTCCAGGAGGATCAAAACCCTCTACAGAATCTGAGATTCTCTGTGGGCTGAGACAAAACTTCCCTGGGTGGCATGCATTTATTTGGTTTTCAGTGAATTGTAAGTTTGAGACCAGCCTAGGCTACAAAGTGAGCTCAAGGCCAGCCTGAACTGCATAGTGAGACTCTATCTCAAAAAGACAAAGTCTGATGGAAGGAAATACTTGAGTACATGTTCTGGGAAGTTGCAGATGTCTAGCTGTGTGAGGAACAATTAGGCCAGCTATCAGAAGACTAGTAAGTGTCCAGACCTTGACCCTTGCTTTTGACTTTGTGTGATGAAATGTCCAGTTCATCCTAGCTACTTGCTGTATCTCAGATGAAAGACAAAGAATGCTACCAGAGGCTAGGAACTTTGCAGATGAACAATATGCTTTAAAAAGGGAAGGAAACTACCCTGGAGAGGCTCTTCTTCCTTCAGTAGAGCCAAACAGACTATAATACTCAGCATGGACTAGAAATGATGTCACCTCTGCTAGCTGCTGTTACCATGGGAATAAGTGGGGTCTTACAGAGCACAGAAAAATCCAGCTTTGTTTCATGACTGATTGGCAGAGGCCTTCAAGTATACTAATACAGATCCATCTTCCAGGGAGAGGAGGGACTATGGCACATTTCATCTGTCAGTCAGCCTCAGATACCTGGTGTAAGCTACAAAATCAGATGGGGCTACAGACACCTATGGCCCAATTGCTGGAAAGGGCCGTTTCTGTGTTCAACAATTGGGATCCAGAGGAGAGAGAAAAGGAAAAATCTAGGATTGCAGCTGTTGTAACTGGTATTGCTTTAAATGCACCTGGGTCATCTAAGGAAAAAGCTAGGGACAATTGGGGAGAGTTCTTGTTTCAAGTTCAAGAGGACCAGAGACTGCACAAGATCGTACCAGGCCTTCACCTGGGCCCTGCTCTGCGATGTGAGGCAGCTCGAATGCCTGACTTGGCACTGGAGGTTTGACCATCCCTACTCCCAGGGCAGGCCTAGGGCAGCCAGAACTCTTGTTTCCTTCTCTGACAACTGAAGAGGGGAACCTGCACTGGTCCACAGACATCACCATTTCTTCTGAGGAACCCTGGGTAGACTTAGATGTCATGGGTGAGCCAATTTGACTAGTTATTGACCCAGGAGCAGCTCATTCTGTTTTGATTTTCTTCTCTGGAAAACTCTCTAAGTCTACAGCCATAGTTGGGGGTCAAAGGGACCCCTAGTCAGAGATTCTTTTCTCCTCCTCTGACATGTCAATTTGAAGGTCTGATGTTTAACCATGAGCTTCTAATGGTACCACAGTGTCCTACACCCTTGCTAGGAAGAGATTTATTAACAAAATTGAGGGAAATTCTCAAATTCCTGCTAAGACCAAAACAGATTTTACTTCCTGGGACTACACCAGTTCTCTCTGATTAAAATACCCAACATGTAAAGTGTGCTGCATGGCATAAGGGAATACCCGGTAGGGCAAATTCAGCTATGGCAGTAATTATAAGACTAAAAGACCCCAGCCAGTTTCCTAATTCAAAAGTGTCCAAAACTTAGTAATTAGAAAAGAGAGAAAAAGAAGACAGCATTCAATCAAGGAAGAGGCAAGTAAAGGCCTCCACCCTCTTGTAGACAGATTTGTCAAATATAGCCTTTTGAAACCATCAGTCCCCTTGTCCCCTGACAACCCTCCCATTTTTCCTGTAATAAACCCCTCATGAAAATACAGGATAGTACAAGACCTCTACCTCATTAACAAAGCTATCATTCCAATCCATCCTCTAATGGCAGATCCAGATACAATTCTCTCCCACATTCCAGGGGATACTAATTGGTTCTGTCTTAGATTTTTTTTTTTTTTGGTCTTTTTGAGAGAGGGTCTCACTATGCATTTCAGGCCAGTTTTAAGCTAACTTTGTAGACTGGTTTTGAACTTGAAATGGTCTTCCCACCTCAGCCTTCCAAGTGCTGGGATTACAGGCATGTGCCACCACACCCAGCTCTCAGTCTTAGATTTAAAAGATGAATTCTCTATCCCCCTATATTCAAAGTCTCATTTTCTGTTTGCCTTTGAATGTAAACTCCCTTTACAAGTAAAAAACAGCACTTATACTTGGACAATTCTCCCATGGGGGTTTAGGCACTAGAAAAGGACTTGAACTTTAAGTTAGAACAAGGAACCATTCTATATTATGCAGGTGATATTCTAGTTTGCAACCCAGCTCAGAAACTATCTAACCATAACACTGTACAAACTCAACTTTTAAGCTAAGAAGGAATATAAAGTCTCCAAAGAAAGTTCAAAAATCTGGGAGATTTTTTTTTGTTTTTTTGACCAGGGATTGAATTTACAACCTCATATTTGCCACACAGGTGCTTATGCTGCTGAGCTAAATCCCCAGCCCTCCTGGGATATATTCTTATACCTAGAAAACAACAGCTGCCTAGGGACCTGATCCAGGCTATCTATGATCTTGGGCCTCCTGCCACCAAACAGCAGCTTTATTCCTTCCTGGAAAAAGCAGGCTCTTGTAGGATCAACCCACCTAATTATATGAGGCCCTAAATCTCCAAGAAGCAATGCAGCCCCCTCCCACCTGTGCACCGACAGAGGCCTAGCCAGCTATCAGGGAGAACAAGAAAAGAAGCAATGCCACCTGCCATGCACCAGGTGAGGCCCTACTGGCTGGGGAGAAGCAGCAAAGAAGCCACCTCTGCCTCTCGCCCTGCCACTCGTAAGCCAATGGACGTGACACAGGCTGAGATGATAATAACTGAAGTAACTGAAAGAGGGAAGTAGTCTGACATCTATGCTGTTTGATTGACTTTGCAGGCCTGGGGCCACTGGTCTGGGTAACTATTTAGAGGATAACAATATGTAATAAAGCAATGATTGTGGATTTCCTACTGTCCTATTATTGTTTTGTTTCATTTTACTGTTCTGCTTTACTTCCTTTAAAAAAAAAAAAAAGGCTATATATATATATACCTCTAGCATGGACTAAAGTAACTGACAATTCCTTGAGAAAAATAAAGCATGCCCTTACTCAGACTCCACCACTAGGAATGCCTGATTTAAAACAAAACAAGACAAGACAAAACAAAACAAAACAAAACAAAACAAAACAAAACGTTTTCCTGACAGGTGTGGTAGCACATGCCTGTAATCCCAGCACACAGGAAGTTTAGGTAGGAGAATCACTTGATATCTAGGCCAGCGGGCTACAAAAATTCAAGGCTGATCTTGGTACACAGCGAGACCTTGTCTCAAAAAAACCAAACCAAAACAAAAATTCTTTTTCTCTTCTTCTTTTATGTATCAGAAAAAGGAAGAATTTTTTTTTGGGGGGGGGTCTTGATCCAAAGGCTAGGACAAGTACCCCAGTGGCATACTTTTCAAAGAAATCAGATTGGGGTGGCAGGTGGCCACCCTGAGAGCAGTAGCAGCTACAGCTGTACTAACAGAAAAACCTACAATGTTAACTTTGGGACAGAGACCAGAAATTTTGACTCCCCAGGAGGTCAGAGCTATTCTGAAGACAAAAGGTTATTTGTGGTTAATGGGGGAATGGTTCACTATATATCAAGTCAGGCTCTTAGATACTGCTGAGATCATTACAAAAACTGGCATTTTAACCCTGCTTCTTCGATGCCTACAGGCCCAAAGGTTAATCACTCTTGAGAACAAGTAATCTCCCAAACCTATGCAAGCAGACAGAATAGGAGTGACCTTCCTCTCCTAGATCCTCAGGAGGTATGGTTTCCAGCTGGAAATAGCTTTGTCCAAGTACATCTAAAGGCAGATTATAAACCGGGCATGGTGGCTCACGCCTGTAATCCCAGCACTCGGGAGGCTGAGGCAGGAAGATTGTGAGTTCGAGACCAGCCTGGGCTACAAAGTGAGCTCAAGAGCAGCCTGAACTGCATAGCGAGACCCTGTCTCAAAAAGACAAATAATAACAATAATAATAAAGGCAGATTAAGCAGCTGTGAACTCAAAACAGGTCATTGAAATCAAACTTCTTTCCCCAGGAACTTCTGCTCAAAAGGCAGAGCCGGTAGCTCTTACTCAGGCATTGGTATTAGGAAAAGACAGAAAGCTAGACATCTCTACAACCTCCAAATATGCTTTTCTGGTACATACTCATGAAATATGGAAGGAAAGAGGCTTACTGACAGTCATCTATAAAACAGTAAGTTCATGCTCGCTTCGGCAGCACATATACTAAAATTGGAACAATACAGAGAAGATTAGCATGGCCCCTGCGCAGGATGACATGCAAATTTGTGAAGCCTTCTATATTTTTCTGACTTTGTAACTTTAACAACTATTGTTAACAATATGTATCAACTAGTGATTTTATGATGTTGATTTTTTTGAACTCTGTATTCTACTTGTTTTTTTTCTATTTTGTCTTTTTAAATTTTTCTTTTCTTTCTCTTAAAATAAAGAAAAAAAATAGCAAAAAACAAAAATATAGGACGTTCTACAGCTCCTCCCAGAGGCAATTCATCTCAGGTTGCAGCCATATACTGTTAAAGATACCAGAGAGATATGTCTGAAATTTCCTTGAGAAATCAAAAAGGCTGACAGGCAAAAGTGTACCCTATAGCCCCTTACGACTCTAGCCTTATTCCCAATTCCCGAGGAACCATTAAAACCAGTCTATACCCCTCCCAGGGGGATGGTTTAAACAGATGTTGGTCCTAACACTTTTACAAGTTGAAGTCTATCCTACCCATTCAGAAAGAGCTACTGAAATAGTCGAGGTATTTTTTAAAGTAATAATCCTCAGATGAGGCTACTCCAGTCCATCCAGAGTGACAATGGACCTTCTTTTACCTCCCAAAGAATTCAGGGAGTGGCAAAGGCTTTAGGAATAAAATACCATCTCTATTTCACTTGGCAGCCTTAATCCTCTGGCAAGTTAGAGCCAACCAGACTGTAAAGCAAGCTCTGGCAAAACCTTGCCAAGAAATGTCTGAGTCCTGAATCTGATGGCTACTAGTAGGACTCATGAGGGTTTGTAACATGCCCCAAACTGGGCTGTTTGAGCCCATCTGATGTTATATGGAAGGCCGTGTCTATCCTCTGATATGACGGTAGAC
The DNA here is from genome assembly GCA_004027455.1 of Hydrochoerus hydrochaeris. Classification (NCBI taxonomy): domain Eukaryota; kingdom Metazoa; phylum Chordata; class Mammalia; order Rodentia; family Hydrochaeridae; genus Hydrochoerus; species Hydrochoerus hydrochaeris. The sequence continues at coordinate 75,787 of PVLA01009009.1, forward strand.
ACAGAGACTATGGGACTCTTACAATAGCTCATCAGTCTAGGCCAAGTACAACAGGTTTTCCAAATGTATGGGACAGAATGCTGCCAGCTCCTGGCCTAGGCGGACCACCTAGTGTCTGTCCAGGAGACCAAGTGCTCGTAAAAACTTGGAGAGGGAGAATATCTGCTGACCAGCTAAAGCCAAAACAGAACACCCACTTTCAGTGATCCCTGCAACACCCACTGCAGTAAAAGGTGGCAGACAGATAATCATCTCTGTAGACTAAAGCTACTTGAACTGTCTTTGCAATCACCCAAAAAAAAAAAGCTATTCCTGTGAGCCTCTGGGAGACTTGAGATTGCCCTTCAAAAAGCAAAGCTCCCGTGCTGCTATAGATAAGTAAACAAGACCTTGCTAAGGCCATGGCTCCCAGATCCTTGATAATTTGCCCGACACACCTCTCCAACACACATTCTTCTCTACAGAAAGTGTGGAGTCTGACCTGCTCCTTACATCTGGGTTAAAGTTTCTCAGTTTCTTTCTTCTGTCAAATAGGCAGCTCCAGGGTTACTAACTCTTTTTTCATTATTTTCTGACAGATTTTTCCTCCCTCAACCTAGCCCCAAGTAATAGCACTTCAAGGTAATTGGAGGGTACTGGGTCTATGGTCTATTCTGGATTGAAGAAACTATAGAAGACAGAGACCCTGACTCCTTCACCACCCTGTGAAGATTTATGGGATTTATATCTGTCTTCATTACTCTTCCCTTGTTGCTAGGACAAAATACCTGACAGTCAAAATGAAGAAAGGTTTATCTCACTGTTGAGGTTTCAGTCCATAATCAGCTGGCTCCGAGGCAGGGTGGCATGGCACTGGGGCAACACTTCAAGGCTGCAGCCAGCAAAAGCAACCAAAGCAAAAAAGGGGGTGACAAGCCTCTTTTCCTTCCTTATAGTGTATGTAGGCCACCCCCTCCCCCCTGGGCAGATGTAGCAGTCACAAAATCTCTGTGTCCTCCTCTTGCACAGGATGAGGATATTTACAAAGTAAGAATCCTGGCTCCCTACTGAGTCTCTTGGTTAAACTTCTCAAGTTGACACAGTTTATCAACCATAACTATCTCTCTCAGAGGGGAATGTTGTAGGAGAGGGGTATGACAAAGCTGGCTGGAGATGTGAGTGGGACCTGTCAATCACAAAACCCCAGAACAATACCAAATAACTCTCAGGACTTTATATGTGCGACTTTGGCCCAGGCCCACAAGTTGTGGATGGTATAACAGGTGAGAGACCATGGGAACCCCTTCTGGAGTGGTCTTTGTGTCTGCTTGCACTAATGGGGCTGCCTTAGTGTCCTGAGTAGACTGAAAATGTTTACCTTTTTCACTTTTTTTTTTGTACCAGGAATCAAACTCACGACCTTGCTCTTGCCAGGCAGGCAAGAGACTTCCTCTGATACCCACACTGCATTTCCCAGAGTATTTTTATTTTTGGTTTTATCTTCTTTTTCTCTTGTTTTGCCCAAGTTCCATCTGCAGAGCTGCTTTCTCCCATGCCCATTTAGTCCTGGCTTTTTAAATAGAGTTTCAACACCATTCTTGGCTTGTGTCATCCAATTCTTTGTTCGAGGCAACAAGGATCTGGAATGCTTTTGATTGCGAGCCAATTCTAAGGAAACTACCTGATAACACTTGGGCCCTGACTCTGAGTGCCTGGGGAATGGTAGGACTGGAAGCAGCAGTGCATACAGGGGTGGGAGGCACTTAGTATACACACACTGAGCTGACCGTCACTATGCAGCCTTCCTGCTGCCAGATCCATGAGGCAGTGTTCGAGGTGTGACTCAGAAATATGCTCAATATTTAAATAAATAAATTGATTATGGTAAAAGACAAATTGCCATTTGTCTTGGTTAATTTTCTCTCATTGCTAAGACAAAATACCCAACATTCAAAATTAAGAAAAGATTTATTTAGCTCACATTTATGGAGCTTTCAGTTCATATTCAGCTGGCTCCAAGGCAGGGTACCATGGCACAGGGTCAACACTTTAAGGTGGTAGAACACAGCCAAAGCAGCAAGAACAAAAGTGTAGAAACTATTTTAATGCAGAGAAAATTGCAAGCATATTTCTAACCCTGTTCAAGGATGAGACCAGGACACAGACTATTTCCGTGGTTAGAAAGCTGCAAACTTAATGAGCCTTGACACTCTGGGTACCAACTGCAAGTATAGCTCAACCAGGAAGAAATGTTTCTCTTACTTCCAAATCCCAGAGTCATCACTGCAAGGACATCTCCACCTGATCTCACACAATGATGGGTTCTTCCTCTATGTTGTATGAATAACCTCATATAGTTACTGTTTCTATAAGAGTGAATTCTGCCTAGCAATTAATGACAAAAACATGTGGAACCAACTGTAGGATATTATGTTATCTGCCTTTTGTACTTCCTTTTGGAAACACATAAATGATTGGAAAACTCAAGTTGAGGCTGATGATTTGGAACTGAGATTCCCATCAGCCTGCTAGTGTAATAAAGCTGCCTTCTGAAGTCCTTCTGGCTGTGTCTCCATTTAGTCCAGTCCTGAATTCTGAATCCAAAGGAAGAAGCACAAACTCCTTTTCCTCCCTTATACTGTAAGCAGGCTACCTCCAGCCCGTGGTGTGTGTATGTGTGTGTGTGTGTGTACAAAGTGAGGATCCTGGCTCCCTGTTGAGACCTTTAAACTTCTAAATTTCTCAAGCTGACACAGTGTATCAACCACTGCATCATTAATGATCCTCAGAATTCTCCTTTGATTTGCACACACCCTTTCTGGGGCACTTTCTGATGCACTTCTGGAGTGGTCTTTGTGTCTGCTTGCACTAATGGGGCTGCCTTAGTGTCCTGAGTAGAATGAAAATGTTTACCTTTTTCACTTTTTTTTTTGTACCAGGAATCAAACTCATGACCTTGCATTTGCCAGGCAGGCGCTGTGACACTAAGCTATATTCCCTGGCCCTTCAGCATCATTTTTCTTCCCTTTGGGAAAGAGCCAGAAGTAACAGGGTGCCAAATCCAGTGAATAAGGATGCCTTTCCATTGGATGGCACTTGGCAGCATAGTCACTCTGTTTTTGATCTTACTTCATAAAAACATGAAAGACGTCTTACAGAAAGTGCTTCAGAAAGTGCTCAGAATACGGGGGAGGGGTGTTCAAAGTGAGAGGATTTTGAGGAAGATTAAGGAATGTGTTTTACTGTAAATGTAACCACTGACTATATTTTTATTACTCTATATTACTCCACCCAGGGCATACAATTGAACAATTCTTTATTCTCAGAACTGAAACACTTTTTTCTAATAGCTCACGGCTAGTCCCTGATTTAAAAAATAGCCAGTGCTCCATGACTACCCCCAGCAGTCTGGAGGTGGAGGCAGGAGGATGACTGGCAGTTCAAGGCCTTCCTTGACTACAATAGTGAGACCCTGTCTCAAAACAAACAAAAAACCCCAAAACAAAAAAGTAAACTGCCAAGGGCTGGGGATTTAGCTCCGTGGCACAAGCGCCTGCCTAGCAAAAAAAAAAAAAAAAAAAAAAAAAAAAAAAAAAAAAAAAAAAAAAAAAGGAACTGCTGTGAGAGCAGGGAAAGATTAATACAAGAGTGTGAGTCCTGCTCATATGTGTCGTGCCTGCGTAGGCAGAAATTCAGAGGGGTCTTCCAGTCCACCCTCTGCCTTACAGAGAGGATTTTTTTTTTTTTTTGTGGTACTAGGGATCAAACTCACTACCTTGCTCTTGCCAGGCAGGCACTGTGCCACTGAGCTAAAAACTCACCCCATAGAGAGGATTCTGTCTTACCCTAAACCGACACAGGTAACTCAGTTAAGTGAGCAGCTCGAAAGGCAGGAGGCTAGAGTGCTGTGTGGGAAATTTGGTGGGGGGTGGTGGCACTGCCAGCTGTTCAGAGGCTATGCTTGGGGCTGCCCCTCTGCTCCAGCTGCCCGGTGTAAATTCCCTGGCATGGCTGTGGCCTCAGTCTGATCTGAGGTAGGAACAGACAGAAGGAAAGACTTGAAAAAGGTTGGCTTATTATTTCCCTAGAACTTGTGTTCTGCCTTAGGACTTACATCCAATTGGTTGGAACTGTCCTTCGGCTGGGAAGGATCTGATGCTTGGGCAAAAGCACTTAGTGAAAAAGGAACCATCACTGGGAATGAAGCTCACCTGCGATGGGTAATAAAAAATTAACGTATTCATAAGGCAGGACAAGAAGCAAGTTCGAGCCCAACCAGGGTGAGCAGCCTCAAACGGAGAGATGGTAAGGGTGCTCAGAGAGAAGGCCAAAAGTTCAATCCCCAGGACAACAAAACTAAGTATTAGAATAGAAATGGCCAGAAACCACCTCAAGACAGACACTGAGGAAAGTAAGGACAGAAGAGTAGTATGAGCATAGGTGATGGAAAGTTTCCAGCAGAGAGACGATTAATGGATGGACCGTAAAACCACTACTCCAGCAGCGTGTCCCTCTCAGTTCAGTGGCGCTGAGGCCTGGACAGATCAGAAAACATCACCAGCCAAAGACTCTGATCACAATGGCCTTGCCAAACCTATAAATGCTGCATACGGTAGTGTTTTTTGTTTTTTTTTCCGGCTCTTATGTGTGTACAGTGTTTTGTTTTTTTTTCCAAATCACTTTATTTACAAACATATCTAGTATGCCATGTGAATTTAAGAGCTTGATCTATTTCCAAAGACATTACATCGATTCAGAAATTGTTCCCATCCATGAAAGGCAATGAACCAAAACATCCTTATTTCTTCAGCAGTTGGTGTCTCACTATAAAGGTGCTGCGGATCCAAAGTACAAGGTCATCATAGCCAGTAGCTGCCACTTGATTTCTACAGAAAATAGCAAATTTTTCCCGGGGCCCCTCCTTGGAGTAGCCTCGGTGCACCACAGAAGTTGTGAATCTCCGCACCCTGTGGCCCAGGATGGTGCTGCTGGAAGCTCTGCAAAATGTGCGCACATACAAGGCAGAAGACATGGCCACAGACCTCAAGCCCTGGCGCACTCACGACCTTCCTTGACTGGAAAACCAGTGGTTTTATCTGACTAAGCTTAATGACTATTTTGTAACAAAGAGATTGCCGGTCCCTCTCAGTTTGAGAGGTCACATTTTGAGTTGGCAACAGCTGAATGGCATCGGAGTGGTATTCTGAGACAGGAGTATAGAATATGGGAGTCTGGGGGGAATGGGAGAGGGCCCTCCATTCCCGATGAGACAGGTCACCATGACCACAGAGTAGGTCGCGTTCCAGGGTGTGGGTAAAGGCGAGCAGAGCAA
>PVLA01009010.1:0-80975 GCA_004027455.1 Hydrochoerus hydrochaeris
TTGGAAATGCCAGGAGGCTCCTCACCCATTATTTTGTGAGACTAAATTATCTGCAGTACCGGCAGGTGCCTGGCAGTGTTCCTCCACGCCGTGAGTTCCTGTGGGGCCCCCAAGCCCATGCTGAGACCAGCAAGGAGAAAATCATTGAGTTTTTCACCAGGATCAATAAGATCTGTCCTACCTACTTCTCATCACTTTAGGAAGACTTTACAAGAGAGGAGATAGAACAATTCCATGTCTGGCTCTCTGCCAAGCCTGTCTCTCCTGGCAAAGCTGGGGCAGTTGCCCCAGCCATGCATCCTGCTGATCCTGCCAAGTCCGTTGATGCCTGAGGCTTCAGGTCATCCTGTTTAAGAAAGAAGCATTTCAAATAGGCAGTGTTTCCTGCAGAAGTTAAGCCCACCAGTATTGAGTGATACAATAGAGAAAACCTTTACAACATGTTAATTTTTTGCTTTTCTCTTTCTTTTATGTAATTCAGTGCTTTAAACTGTTTCTTTGTGCATTGTTGAAAGTTGTGCTTAAAACTTTTTCATTTCCCCCTCATACATCTTGAGTATATTTTAGCCCATATTAATGGTTGCATTCCCTTTGGCAAGCTGTGTGGTAGTGCACTGCTACTCACACGATGAAGATCCAGTCTCTGATACTTAACAGTTTTTGAGCCTAGTTTTCAGAATATTCTAGGAAATTTGTTGAACATCCTTTTTATTTTATATGTAAAATAAAAGCAAAAAATGTAGTGAGGGTGTCATTGAGAACACTGACATGAAATTTCCAAAGAAGTATTGTGCAACTTTGGAAATTGCAGGTTTCCACCTGCATATAATTTTCATTTAGTGTTGGGGCGGGCTAACGATGGAGGTGTAGAGTTAATGGCATGACATCCCATGATATGTGTCAGCATTGTGATGCCCATTCATGTAAATCAATTTAGTCAACTCTGACAAAACACGGTGTTCTGGGATACTTAAAAAAAAAAGGTCTCTCACATTTCCTGTGTAGAAAATAGAATATTAAAATTGGGAATTTTCTTGGAAATGATATAGAACACTACTCTATGCAGTGTAACACAGTAGAGCAAAAATTTGAAACATGATATATTACTGAATACCGTAGAGCATTCTCTCTTTGTTGTCTTAAATAACTGAATGTTTTATATGCAGTTTTTTCGTGTTCTGGGATATAAAAATAAACTTTTTATGAAATATTTTTCTATGTCCTGAGAGGTATTTAGCAATATTAGTCAGGGATAGGAATTTTGTTGCAATGCGTGGGAGTACCGGGATGGTTACATAAAGAAGTCTCAGCTTCTTCGTTCAGAATTTTTGAAAGCAGAGCTGTAGTGTGGATGGTAGGGGCTTAGCCTACATTTTTGCCATTTACCTAAGTTATACATCAATACATGCATCCTTTCCCATTCCCACAAAAGCCTCAGCTTCCGTTCCCTCCATATTAGCTATTAGTACTTCAGCATATGATATTCGTAGGTGTCTCAATGAAGCAGAAATATTCATAAATTATGGAAATAGCAAATGGAACAATAGCATTCATTTTGTTTCCTAACTTGAATATGGAGGATTGTGAAAGAGAGGGACAGAAAGATGTAAAGAAATGGGGAAGGGCAAAGGGAAGCAGGAGATTTTGAGGGAAATAATGAGGAAGAAGGGGTGGGAGAGTCAGAAGTGGGAAAATGGGAAGCTGAGAGGCAGAGAAAAGAGGCATAGGAGTAGGAAGTAGGGTGGACAAAATGCCAGGGAGATGATAGAGTGAGGAGAGAAAGACAGAGGAAGAGGGAGAGAGAAGAGGTATTGCCTCACCTGTCAGAAATAAAAATCGCAATATGTCAACACATTCTCATAGACCAATGTCCAAATCCCAAAGGTTGCAGCATCAGATACCATAAAGGAAGGATTACGTCTTTAGTATATGGGTTTGGACAGAGGTGATAAAAGGACAGGACCACTGGGGACATTAGAGAAAACTTCTGGCAGTAACCTTAGCATGGTGGGTAAAGAAGAGACAAATCTGTGCCTAAGCAGGAAAGCGGGGTCTCTTGGACTCAGTTTTCAGTGATGCAGAGCATTGCGTGTCCTGGGTGTACTTTGAACAGCTTTTCCAGAGCGTTTCAGGGAAATGAAGGAAGCAATCCCTTCGGCTGAGCTTTAGAGAAACCTCTAGTCAGACACATTTCATCACCGTGACCTGGGAATGGAACCCAGAGCCTGCACATCCTTTATGTTGCTGCATTTTTCTGGAAGGGGGAGAACTAGGTTCCCCATCACTAAAAGTCCCTTTTCATTAGAATGCTTGCATGGGATTTTGCAGACCTAAGTGAGTGATTCAGTTTGTGAAAGAGTATACACAACAAATGTAGACTAGAAGATTTGGTTGTAAGGGGAACAGGGAGGGCCTAAAGAACTTGTGTCTTGACAGCAATTATGGAAGCCTGAGTTGCCACCAGATTGAGAGGACTACTGTACACTGAAAATGTGCAGTTTTACTCAGCAGGGGTGGTTGCTTCACACCTTCCTTTCTTCTTTATACGTTAGTATCTTTTCTGTTTCATAAATTTTCTGAATGAAGAAATGTAGAGATCCAGATCCTGGATAATTTTATCTGAGATCAAATTAATATTAATTCCTGTCAGTCTCTAAATATGGGAAATCTTTTCTAATCTTCATGCTCTATTTGGTACCTGTGGTTCATACCTCATTACAAATATGGCTCCCTAAATTCACAGGGCAAAGATCAAATTAAAATTACCCTAAATGTAGACAACTGGTAGGAGGAAGAACTGGAACTGAATCTCCAGTTATCTCCAACCCACATTGTAGTACTAATGCTACCTAAAGCAGATGTCCCTTGTAATTCATTGTTTGTCAGTATTATAAAATGTATTTCAGAATAAAACCATCTGCAGTCAAAGAAAAGAAACAGAAGAATCAAGATCAGGTAAAACAGAAAAAAATGTTAATTGTTCTTGACCTTCATTTTATTCAGCCTGTTTCCTCAATCCAACGTTCCCTGAAACCTGACATTGCTCCTGTGCTGAAGTTTTATGGAAATGGAGTCCTTTGCAGGAATGGAGCCCTTTTCCGCTGAGCGTTTTCTGCTCTAAGCTTGCACTCTGGAACTTGATCTGCTGCCCAGCTCTTCTCTGCATCTTGCAGAGAAGCCTACATTCTGCTCTCAGTGCTATGGACAGTTCCCATGGCCTCTCTCTGAATAGAACATTCCATCTCCCCAGTGCACCAGCTTCTCCAGCCTGGATGCAAGGCATCTGTATGTTCTTCCTCATGAGACAGTGTGGAGATCGCCTTTTCTCTGTCTTTTCCTACTTAATTCCCTCAATTTTTTCTCTTTTGCTTCTAATATTATAGATGTGATTTTGACTCTATGGTTTAAACATATTCTCCGGGAGAGGGTGTTAGTCATTTTGCAGAACTCTTGGAGTTTATTGATTTGCATGACAGTCACAAGGTCATCCTTAAAAGGAGAACTAATGTTCTTTCATGCAGAACTCACATTTTTTTCATCATAACTCAAGTACCTTAACACACAACCCAAAAGAAAAGACGAGAAATCTTTCTGATTTCTGTATCTATGCCTGCATAAAGAGATATGAATATTTCTATTAACCCATCCTTCTAAGAAGACATATTTTTTCATTTCATCTTTGAATTACTTAACTTTTAGGATAATGGCATGATCAAAAAAACAACACAATGGATCAAAGATCTAGATGTTTAAATAGAAAAACTAAATCTTATGGAAGACAAAGTAGGGTAGAATTTTTGAAGGCATAGGGATGGGGAGAGTATTCTTAAACAAAAATCAAACCGAACAGGAAATTCTTCCCAGAATTAATAACCGAGATCTTGTCTTATTGAAAAGTGTTTGCATGTGAACAATAATCTTCAAAATCGTGAAAATAGTATATTTGGGAAAAATCTTAGGTATCCTTCAGACAGGTGAATTCTATCTCAAATATATAATGAATTAAAAAGACACCTAAAATTCAAAGACTGAATCCAGAAATGGGTATCAGAGATGAGTACACACTTCTCAGATGAAGAAATACAAACAGAAAAAATAAATACAAGAAAAAAATATTCCCAATCATTGGTCATTAGAGAAATGAATATTAAATCCACACTAAGATTCCATCTCAAACCAGAAAGAATCGCCAGGTTTAAGAAAAGCACCAATAACAAATGTTGGAGAGGCTGTGGGGGACAAGGAACTCTTCTGCACTGTTGGTCGGCATGTGGACTGCTGCAGCCACTGTGGAAATTTGTCTGGAGTTCCCCTAAAGAATGCAATTGGAAGTCCCACTTGACCCGGCTACTCCAATTCTGGGTGCATACCTAGAAGAACTGAAAATGTCCTCACAAGTGATATATGTGCATTCATGTTTACAGCAACACGATTTTTAATCGGTAAATCTTGGAAACAGAACAACACAATGCAACAGAGTATTTACATTTGGGATAACCCTGCTTAAATGTCTGAAAAGCTGTGTTGAACTAAGTAATTAAGAATCTCTAATTATTGACTAACAATAACATGTTGCTTTTCAGATTCCATGAGTTCTAACTTAGTCAAGTAAGGAGAGTTTGATTAATGAGAAACAATATGGCCAGAAGTATAAGTTAGCTCTATAGTACAAACAAGGGTTTTTCACATTCATTCCATAAACACAGGTTAAGAGAGAAAAGTACAGTTAAGGCGATTGCAAGGGCAGGCAGTTTCTGGCTACGACCCCACACACTCATTCTTACCTACTTTCTGTGTGGCACTGAGCTCCAGTGCTCTGGCCTGTCTGGAGGTACAGGGGGCTTACTTTACCAAGCTCCCTGAACACTGCATGGAATCAGTGCTTCCTAAGGAGATGATGCTCAACATGGTCTCTTTCCAGATGTGGCAGGTTCCTGATATATAAGTGCTTCCAGAACAGTTTTCCTCCTACATTATGAGATAATGGTTTCCATGGATTAAAGCTCTCTTTTAGTGTAAAAATACATTTAACCTACATCGATACAGGTATGCTGAGTTACTAGCAATGTTTAAATGTTTTCAACAACACTGTTCCTCATACACTCCGAAATTAGGGCCTGTATGTCTTACAACTCAATCTATGAATAAAAGTACATTCAGAGGCTGTTCCATGTTCCTTTATCACTGTGAAGACCTGATTTAAATTAAATGATGGGGAGAGAATTCTGCATGGATAAAGCCTTTCTGCTGCTTCCCCAACTGCCTACAAAAATCACTGTGACTTCTTAGATCCCCAAAATTCAACAGGAATCACAACTAGTCTTCCAGGAGACAGGACCTCATGGGGTGGACTGCAGGCATTGAGGGGCCTTGGCTCCCAGGTGACCGAGAGTCTGGTCTAAGTGCCCCTTTCTAAGTTGGATTCCATGTGCTGTGCAGGCCTGAATCACCAGTAAGCAACATTTTGTTTCAGTTGAGATCTGACTGCACATGTATGGATTTTGAGTTTTGAAATAAGATTCAGCTGTTAGAGTAGTATGATCAACTACATAAAAGTCCAAGACACAAAGCACCTACCGCCCCCAAGAAAAGTGACTTCCATTGTTTAGGCCTTGTGGTATCTAACTATTTGCATTTTAACTGAGGAGCAATACCCTACATGTAGCCTTGTTTTCTGCCTATGATTGGCAAATAGCATTTGTTGGTCTAAAATCATAGTACTTGACTTGTTCTCCTGGGAATTCTTCCCCATCAGTTTGTCCATTCCTCACCTCTGAAGCAACCTGAAGTTCTAAGATCAACTTCACTCAAAATTTCCTATATCTAAATATGAAGATGTTTGTGTGTTACAATAATTTCTCTTGTGTTACTGATTTTTAAGGCATTCACTTTAACATGGACTTTCACAAGTCCATTAGTTTGGTTTTATTAGTAATTCATGAGATGAAGAGATTTACTGTACAAGACAATAAAGATGCTCACAAAAAAACCACCTGTCAAGATGGTGACACATAAAACTGGACAGAAAAAGAGAGAGAGAGAAAGAGAGACAGAGAGAGAGAGAGAGATTATACATCAACAGGAATGTTCACTGTTTGTATGAGTTTCATTGAAATACACATAGTGTCCAAGTGAAGGAGGATAATTTGGGGACCAAGTGGGGTGTCGACTCACAATAAATTAAAGCATCCTTGCCAGCTTTATTATCATGATTTTCCTCTTTGCTTTGCTGAACTGAGCCTTTAATTTGGTGCAATCCAATTTGTCACTGTTCTTATTCCCAGGTCATCCACCATTTGGCTGGGGTGAGATGAAATCTCAGTGGAGGTTTTATTTGAATTCCTCTGATGGATAAAGAGGTAGATATTTTTCTCTAGAGTTATAGGTTGTGTTTCTTCTTTTGAGAAATCGGTCAGTGAACTGGCCCATTATTAATTAAGTTATTTATTTCCAGTAGTTAAGCTTTCTCAGTGAGAAAGAGTTTTATTGTGTTGGCTAGCTATTGCTTTTCTTGTTTTCTTTGCTGAACTGCAGCTTTTAATGTGGTGAAATCCAATTTGTCACTGTTCTTATTCCCGGTGCTACTGATATCACCTACATTAAGTCACTGGCTGTGCTTGTATTCTGAAGAATTTGTTCTAAGCATTCTTCTAGCATTTTCAATGTCTTCTGTTATTTTTAGCTGTTCCTTGCATTTTGATATTAGTTTTGTACAGTATGAGAGATGAGAACTCTTTTCAATTTTCTGCATATTCATAAACCACATTTCCTGGTATGTCTTGTTAAAGGACATGTTCTTTACTTCAACATATGTTTTTGGTATCTTTAACAAGAAGCAGCCTCTACTATTTGCATAGGCTTATTTCTGTGTCACTTATGGTCTTCTACTGACTTATTGTCTCTTTTTCTTCCAGTATCATGCCATTTTTGTTACTATAGCTTTGTAATATATTTTGATATATATTGTTTTGATACATGTATCATTGACCTTCTTGCTCAGAATTGCATTGCCTGTTGAGGAACTTTTCTGTTTCCATTCAAAGTTCAGAATTTTTAGCTGCTATGAAAATGTCATTGGGTAATTGATGGTGATTGTAGTGAAACTCTATATTGCTTTCAGCAATATGGTGACTTGAACATTATTAGTTCTGCTGATACATGGTCATCGGATGACTTATGATCTTCTAGTGTCATCTTCAACCTTATTTTGGAGGGCCTACACCTACTTCACTATATTGTTTTCTGGGCATTTCTATTTTTGGAGCTATTCCACATGAGCTTCAATTCCTGATTAATTTCTCAGGAGGTTTTTTCATGTTTTAAATGCTATTGATTTCCATATTTTTATTTTACGACCTGCCACTTGACAGAATTTGTTTACCCAAATTAAAAAAAAAATTGTTGGTGGTTTTAGTGTCTTCCAAAGAAAGGATCCTTTTATCTCCCTGTCCAAATTGTGACCCATATAGTTCTTGAATGGCGTATCTATGCTTAACAAATCCCCTTCATTTTCTAGGAAACTTTTCTTTCTCATTCCCTTTATTTATTTATTTATTTATTTATTTTGATATGTGGGATCAAAGTGATGACTTCACACTTGCCCTGCAGGCTCTGTGCCTCTGAGCTATATCCCCAACCCTTCTCACTCACTGTGAAGAATAATGTTCTTTGTTACAGAATTCTATCTAAGGGCACTTTTAGAAATGTTTTACATATCCAACACACTTTTTCCCTCTCCTCTCTGTTTCCGTGCTGGCTTTCATTTTTTAAAGTTTATGTATATTCTCCATTGTCAAGTTTCTCTTCTGATGTTTTCAAAATGCCTGCTCTGTCCTAGAATGATTTTTATGTTTTTGCTGTCTCTTTGAACTCACTTGTTATGTTTAGTATATTTTCTGTTGAAACCAGATATAACTTACCAGTAAAATAACAAAGGTACAGAGTTGTTCACTGTGAAATTTCACATTTCTTTCCCAATATGTCAGTCTTTGTTTACCGTTTGTACAAAAACTTCAGGTATCAGAGACTAAATCTTCCTTTAATGTTCTTTTAATCTCCTCTGATCTTCTTGGACAAGGACTATGATATACTTCTCTTTCCATCTTTATTCTTTGTTATACCAAAAGGTACCTATTGATGTGATGGTTAGGTGTGCAGTAAAATGCAATATTAACACAGTAATATTGGCAGATCTTGGTCTTTTGTGAGCATCAGACACTAGGCTACCTCAATTATTCTAAAAACTTTTTTTTTAGGTAGTAGATGAAACATACAGGGTCTGCACCATGATTTTTTAGTTCTCTTGGTTACAAAACTAGAGAGGTGTGGACTTGGGTATTTTCCTTCCTCCAAGTCATTTATCCTCTCATAAAAATTTTATTGTGGGTAACCTCTGGCAAATAGTTGCATTTTGGTAGATTTCCTTGTGGAGAATAACAGGGGATATCCATCCAAGTAACTTTGATTCTCCCTTTGCTGAAAATATAAGAGCATTTTGATCAACTTTTTGGAGTGCATTGTGAGAACCAGTTATTCACCCTGGAAATGAAACTCACAACATTATGCGGTCTTCCATGATTTTTAGCTCAGTGGCATAACTCCCTTCCTGCCAAGTTCATGGTCATGAGTTCATTATCTGGTACAAAAAAAAATGTGGTCTCCTTCACTGATGGAGACCACAATGAGGATAGGCAGTTTTTGAAAGACTAAGTTTGACTATCCTGATAATACTATCCTGATACTGTCTGCATTAGTGGCTTTGCTTTTAGGCATCTGCTCCTGGAAGGTTCAGTGCTCGGATGCTATCAGTCTGTTTCTCCATCTTTTGGAATAAGCAATTTGCCCTGTCCTCTCATTTATTCATCCAAAACTTATTGATTTGCAATTTGTTCACCTTTTCTCCTATTAGGTGTACTAGAATAAAGAGTTCTGTATATGGTGGATGTGAAGCTGAGAGTCACCAGGGAAGTAACCCAACTTCCATGTTCATTGAGTTAGCCAACTAAATTTGTTTCCTTTTTTCTAGATGACAAAAATAATCTTTTGTCTTTTGGTTAGAGACCATCCTCCATTTTGAAACACAACTTGTGATTTGTGTCCTATTTCCCATGCCATAGATCATTCAAAGTATGAAAAATTTCATTGCCAATAACAAGATAAGAAAGGACATCTACAGCTAAATGTTATCTTTCATAATGTACTATAGTTTTAATTAATTAATTAATTGTATTAGTACATGTGTGCAGTATATGATGTTTGCATTTCTAGTGTTTAGTTGCTAAATGTAAGTAATACATCCCAATTCCCTTTTTCATCCACTTTCTTTAATTTCATTCATCTTTCCTGTTCAGCTGCCCACTTAAGAAAGATATATCTTCATACTGTCTATAATGTATCTCTTAGTTTGTGCCTCATTTATAAAGTGGATTTCGGGAGAAGATTATCTTTTTTTGGCATATGCTGTTATTCCAAAAGGAATATTGCATGAAGTTGCTCATAATCTATTTCTGAGTATAGCATCACAGGCCTACTCATAGTTAAGGTAGGAATACACAAATCATAACCACCAGAAGGCAAAAAATCTTTGGAGAAGTGTACTCCATTTTAATTTGCTGTGTTCTGCCTGATTGGACAACAGGGATTTATGTTCTGCCTGAGATCGAATATAAGAAATAAATGATGGATTGGAAAGGAAAAAAAGAAATCAATACTAAAATAATTACATCTTGAAGAAAATTACAAATTTGAGGGTCTAGCAAAAGATATCCAAGGAGAGATGTAGCAAGGTTCCTTTGCTTACATTTATACTCTATCCCTCCCAGACATACCATACCCAACTTTCTTGAGGAACACTAGAAATCGAAAAAGGTCTGTAATTCAGAAAGCAAAGAACATGATCTTAAGAAAAAGGAGCACACTGAGTAAAACCAAGGAATGTTCATTACTATTTTGGTTTATTTATTTCTGTTGTTGTTATTTTTGCTCTATGTTTTTAAAGAGGGTAAAAAAAAAACTAAACATAACAAAACAGACCAAAGGAGATCAGAAGAAATCAATGTAAGTCACACAGATTTCAAAGCAAGATAACAGGAGACCAACATTGACTACCATAGTATCTCTCATTTTCTTCTAAATAGTTGTCTATATCTTCACACACAATGAATTCATAGAAGAAAAATGGTATAAAAGTGATCAAAACAGAATAATGAATTCATTAGGCACCTTCAAAACCCAACAATAGGAAAATAAGCAATGTCTATCATAGTATCTTTTATTTCCTTCAAAACAACTGAAATAATACAAAACAAACTAAAACCACTGTAAACAAACAAAGAATACATCATTACTGGATTTCACAGCATGACAATAAGAAATCAGCAGTGGATACCATAATGTCTATTTTCTTCTGTGTAACTGTACATATCATCCAAATTGATTCTCATAAACTGTTTAGGAGAAGTTCTAGGCATGTGTAAGCCTCTACATATAAATCTATCCTTTCTAGATTAGAGTATTAAACAAAAAAAAGAAATCAAATGACTAGAAAAAGAAGAAACAAAAAAGACAAATAAATAGCAATAGCAAGGTGCCCAAAACAATGATAATATAGGCCTTCAAAACAAGGTGGTAGGAAAGTAACTAAGGTTGTTATTTTATATAGTGATCTTCAGAAAAGTTCTTCAAATCGCCAGACACAAACATGCAGTACTGATCCTATGAATGTTAACTATTTCGTTCCAATAAATAATATTTGTAGCACAATCATCTTAGCCATCTTAAGTGTGTTTTTAAAGATTTACATATTTGGATTGGGGCTTTAGCTCAGTGGCTTAAGCGCCTGCCTGGCAAGCATGAGGTCCTGAGTTAGATCCCTGGTACCAAAAAAAAAAAAAAAAAAGATTTAGATATTTATTCTTTTCCCTTCCTTTTCTTCCCTCTTTTTCCCTGTGATATGATTTTCCCCCTTTGAGCAGATTCTTACCCTTTCACAGTATTTATTGAAGATTTTCTATCTTATGTATTCTTATCATTTCTTCAACTATGGAGACAATATTGTATTTACACATGTGAGTTTGATTTATTTCACTTATGAGTATGGGCTCAAGATGCATCCATTTACCTATAAAAATCTCAATGTGATCATTCTTTATAGCTGAGTAGTACTCCATTATATAAAAGTACGACATCTTTTTTATGCATTCTTCAGTTGATGGGCATTGAGGTTGTTTGAAAGATCTGGTTATTACAAATTGTGCCCCTATAAACATGGGTGTACATATATCATTGTGATATGATGTTTTCAATTCTTCTTGGAATATGCCCAGAAGTAGAATAGATAGGTCAAATGGGACTTCCAATCCCAGGTTCTTGAGGAACCTCCAGACAGACCTCCACATTGGTTGCACCAGTCTACACTCCCACCAACAGTGAATAAGGGTCGCTTTTACTCCACAGCTTTTCCAGGATATGTTGTTGGTAGTTTTCTTGATCCTGGCCATTCTTTCTGGAGTGAGGTAGAATCTCGGTGTGGTTTTAATTTGAATTTCTCTAATGACCAATGATGCTGAACATTTTTTCATGTATTTATGTGGCATTTGTATTTGTATTTTCATTCATGAATTATCTGCCTGCCCCTATGTCTTCCAGACTTATACCTATTTTGTCTTACAGCAGATTCAGTGCTTCTGTTTTAATATTTAGATCTTTGATCTATTTTGACTTTAGATTATTACATGGTGATAAGCATGGGTTTGGTTTTATTTTTTGGCATACAAAGAGACAGTTTTTCCAGCACCACTTAACAAAGATACTATATTTCTTCCAGTGGATATGTTTGGACCCTTTGTCAAAGATAAGGTGGCGGAGTCTGTTTGTAAGTGTGGTTGTATCATCTAATGTATTACACTGATTTTCAAGACTGTTCATATTTGAGTACAATACTGATTTTCTTACAGTAGCTTTGTAGTATAACTTCAAGTCAGGGACTGTGATGTCTCTTGCCTTGCCTTTGTTGCTCAGAAATGTCTTTGCTCTTCTATGTTTTTCTGCTTCCAGATAAAATTTAGGAATTATTTCTCTAGATATTTGAGGTTTGTTAATGGTATTTGCACTGGAATTGCATTAAATCTGTATAACAATTTTGGGAGAATGGCTATTTTCACAACATTTGTTCATCCTATCGATGAACAAGGAAAGTCTTTCCATTTTCTGAGGTCCTCTTCATTTTCTTTTTTCAGGGTATTATAATTTTCACATGATAGATCGTTTACTTCTTTTGTTAGATTGATTCCTACATATTTCATTTTTTAGATGCTATTTTGATAGGTGTGGCTTTCCTTACTTTTCTCTCAGTGAATTTGTTGTTTGTGTATATGAATGCTATTGATTTTTGAGTGTTAAATTTGTATCCAGCTTCATTACTGACTTACTTATTATACCTAGGAGTGTTTCAATGGAGTTTTGGTGGTCTTCTATGTAGAGTATCATGTCTTCTGAAAGTAATGACAATTTAACTTCTTTTCCTAGCCTTACTCCTTTTATTTCTCTCCCTTGCCTATTAATCAGGCTAGTATTTCCAGCACTATGATGAATAAGAATGATGATAATGGATATCCTTACATTGGATAATACAATAATGTATATCCTCATTTTATTCCTAATTTTAGAGTAAAAGATTTCAGTTTTTAGCTATTTAATATGATGCTAGCTGTTGGTTTGTCAGAGATGGCTTTTGTCATATTGAGGAAAAGACCATCTATTCTGATTTTCTGTAGGGTTCTTAACATGAATGAATGTTGGACCTTATCCAAAAATTTTATGCATCTATAGATATCAGCATGTGATTTTTAATTTTGGCTCTATTAATATGGAGATTTACATTTATTGATTTGTATATGTTGAACCAGCCCTGCATTCCTGGAATCAATACAAATTGTCCATGATGTATAATAGTCTTGATGATTTGCTGCATTCTGTTTGCCAGTATTTTATTGAGAACATTTGCAGCAATATTCATTAGAAATATTGCCATGTAGCTCATTTTTGGGGGGGTCTTTCTCTGGTTTTAGTATTAGAGTAATACTTCCTGGAATAAGTTAGGGAGAATTGTTTCCTTTCAATTTCATTGAATAGTTTGAGGAGTTTCAGTATTATATCTTCCTTGAATTTCTTGCAGAATTCCACAGTGAATCCTTCAGGACCTTGGTTTTTCTTTGTTGGCAAGGATTTAATTACATTTTCAATTCCATTAATTGAAATTGTATTATTCATCAGTTTTACATTATCTGGATTCAGCTTTGATAGTTTGTATGTTTCTATGAATCTTTACATTTCCTTTGTTTTATCAAACCTATGAGAATAGAGGTTTTTGAAGTATGCATTCATGATTTTCTGTATTTCCACATGGTCTGTAGTCATTTCACCCTTTTCCTTCTTTATTACATTCATTTGAGTTTATTCTTTCCTTTTTAAAATAAGATTGGCTTGTGGTTTATCAATTTTATTTATTCTTTCAAAGAACCAACTCTTTGATTCATGGATTGTTTGTACTGTTTTCATAATCTCTATTGCTATGATTACCACTCTGATCTTTGTAATTTCCTCCCTTCTTTTGGTTTGGGCTTAAATTGATCTTCTTTTTCTAGATGTTTCAGATGTAGCATCAAGTTGTTTATTTGTGTTTTTTCAGTTTTTCTGGTGTGGGAATTCACCATAAATTTTCCTTTGAGTACTGCTTTCATTGAATCCCACAGGTTCTGGTAAGCTGTTTTTCTATTTTCATTTGCTTGCAGATTTTATTTAACTTCTTTAATTTCCTCTGTGATGCACCTATTGCTCGGGAATGTATTATTTAATTTCCATGTGTTTATAGAGTTTTTGCAGGTTATTTTCTCATTAACATCTAGCTTTCTGGCACTATGATAGGATAAGAAGCATGGGATAATTTCAGTTTCTTGAATTTACTTAAGCATGTTCTGTGGGCTAGTATTTGGGCTATTTCAGAAAAAGTACCATGTGCTGTTGAGAAGAATGTGTATTCTGGTGTTGTTGGGGGGGGTCAATCTGTACACATTCACTAAGTCCATTTGTTCACAGGTGTGATTTAGTTCTATTATTTTGCTGATTTTCTGTCTAGTTGATCTGTCTCTTTGTGTCAATGGAGTGTTAAAGTCTCCCATTACAATTGTGTTATTATTTGCTTTTTCATTTCTATTAATATTTGTTTTGTGTAGCTGGTTGCTCACAAATTTGGTGCATATATATTTAACATTGTTATCTTTTCCTCTTGAATTTTTCACCTAACTAATATATAGTGACCTTCTTTAACTCTTTGGATCATTTTTGATTTGAAGGTCACATTGTCTGCAAACAGAAGAGCTATCCCCAGCTTTTCAGTGGTTTCATTTATATGAAGCATTGTTTTCCATTCTTTGACTTTCATTCTGAGTTTCCTTTGTGTTAGATGGATTTCCTGTATACAGCACATATTTGAATGTTGTTTTTTTAATCCATTCTGTGAGTCTGTTTCTTTTAATTGGTGAATTGAGATCATTTACATTAATCATTATAACTGCTATATTCTGCTTTATTTTTGTCATGTTATCTTTCTTCTGTTGTTCTTTACCTTTCCCATCTGTTTAATTGTTTTTGTTGCTTAGTGGTTTTTTCCTATGTTTATCTAGATTTTCTTTCAATATTCTTTGCAGGCTTAGTTTGGTGGTCATGAAGTTCTCCAGCTGTTCTTTGTTGTGGAAGTATCTTATTTCTCCATCAACCTTGAAGGACAGTTTGCAGAGTTCATCAGTCTGGGATGGAAGTCATTTTCCTTTAGGATCTGAAATATTTTGCTGAATGGTCTTCTTGACTTCATTTTATTGAAAAGTCTGCTGTGATTCTGATAGATTTTCTTCTATAGGTGATCTGTCTCATTTCTTTAACAGATTTTAATATTATGTTCTTATGTTGAATTTTTGGGATGTAGATAATTATATGTCTGGGTGTATTTTTGTTTTGGTTATGGCTATTTGAAGTGTTATATGACTCACTTATCTTTATATTAGTTTCCATTCTCATATTTGGGGAATTTTCCAGCTATTACTTCTATAAATATTGTTTGATATCATCTGTGTTGTCATCTTCTTTTGTTTTAAATCTATCAGTCTTATGTTGTTTTTTTTACATCATCTTGAACTTGTTGAGTTGTTATTTCCTGATTCCTTATTGTTTTAAAAGATCTTTCCTTTCCTGTTCACTTGCTACAATCTTGTCTTTAAGGTTAGAAAGTCTATCTTCACTGTCAATGAGGAAATTTTGCCAACTTTTGAAGGAATTTTTGATTTCCTGAATATTTCTTTCAATCTGTTTCATGCACTCTGTTTGTTTCTTAGATTGTTCATTGAAGGTTTCCATTAATTTGCAGTGTTTCTCTAATTTTTAACTATACCTTCTTTAGATGTGTTCAGCATTTCTTTCATTATGTTTATCATTTCTTCTTTTACCTGTGAGATTATTTCTGATATGAGTTCTTCTTTAGCTTCTTGGAATTTTTCTTTACCTCAGACATTATCATTGCAGGGTTTTAAGGCATATGGCTTACATTTTCTTCTATGTCCTTGTCTTCTAGGTTTGCTTGGGATCAGCTGGAGGTCATAGGTTGCATTTCAATCTTTCTTTTTTGTCGTTTTCCTATATTCTCTTAGGGAAGCTGAAGTCAAGGAATCAATTGTTTCTTGGATTGAGCATATCTATCCTTACTGGAGGGAGTTTCTCCAGTTGAGTGGCAGTTTTTAGATAGGCATTAACAGGTGACTCCCAGTAACTTGGTGTCACTAGGCAGGGCCCAACTTGGCCAGCATAGACTTTCTCATGGGTCTTCCAGTGATGGGGGATGCTGGGTGGCATCCTACCAGGCTCCAAGTGATGTTCTGATACCTCACCATGGGATGGAACTTTTTGGGTGTACTTTTGGCTCTGAAGGTGGAGCACAGGTATCTGTGGTCCATTTGGGGGTAAGGGGGAGTGGCCCAACTAGGCCAGGAGAAAATGTCTTAGGGGTCCTCTGGTGATGGTGGATGCTGAAAGGGGTCCCACTAAACTCTGAGCAACATGCTGAAACAGTACCATGGAAAAGAACTTGCAGCACACACTTTTGGCTCTTGAGGTGGCACGCAGGGTGTTCCAGGACACTGAGGATGCTGGGCCTCATTACTGCTTTTGAAAAATGACTACATGTTTTCAATGGAATAGCACCCTTGTGAGGAGTGGGCCCCTTTTTCCCAAGCTTTTCCATCCCTTCAAGACAGGTGAAAAAGTTCACATTTCTGAATCATGATGCCTTTCATTTTTCTGAGAGTTCCTGTACTTCACTATTGAGTGTATCCTAATTTATCTAACAAGAGATTCTGTTACTTCACTTTAGCACAACCTGAAAAACATTTCCTTGACAAAATTCACTGAACATGCAAAATTATCATACAAAATAATGAGATGTGTTCTTTATTTCAGCCCCTGGAACACTCACACCCAACCCAGTGACCCATACCTTAGCCAAAATTCAGGCACTTCCATCTATAGGGTCCCCAACTCAATTCCATTTACAACATCAACTCAAATGTTACAGTTCATAATCTAAATCATGTCAACCTGATGAGAAATCACCTGTGATATAATTCTTAAGTATAACAATTGGACAAGATACTCCTTATTGTGTAGACCTATGAAACAAAGACAAATACTCTGTAGAATTACGGGTGGAGGCAGCATAACATCTATAGTCATGCTCGCATAAATACAGGCATACCTAAAGGTACAAGGGATAGGCACACTGCAGTTGCTCTAAAATCACAAATGAACCAATGTAATTAATCACTTCATTGGATGTCAAAGCCTAAAAATACTGACTTGGAGTAGTGAATTGATCCTGCAAGTTTGGTTCTATTCTTCTTTTGAGACTTTCTTCATTATAGAAAATAGCATTTGCTCAGAGCTGAGTACTTAAAATGAATACTTACCAGATGCACTGACTCACAGAACTGGAACTAGTTTCTTACCTCCACAAGAGAAAGTTTTCCTCCATTTTATCTGAGATGCAACAATAACAGTTAGGAGGCTTGTTGCATTGTATGCTTGAGCACTGCATCTCAAAGACATACAACATATGAGAGTGTGGTGCCAGTTCTTCTCTCCTAAAGCGTAACCTCAACAGCCACAGAGCTAAAATGAAACTTCATTACCACGAAAGGACTGCAGTTTACAAATTCCAAAAATCTTATAAATTTCCAGACAGAGATGTCCTAGACACTTACTTTGAATTTTCTTAAATAGATTCATATCTTGTCACCTTTGCAATATTCTTCTGGATTACCCCAATGATTTCCAAGTCATCCTTTCACAGAAATCGTAGCATCACCTACAAAAAAAGCCAAATATCCCATCGATGCTCATAAAATAAATGAGCCAATGCATATTTAGATGGAATATTTGTTTCCACCTGAATTTCATGTGGTGAAATCCTAATGCCAATGTGATGTTATTATCAGGTGATTACTTGGAAAAGAGTCTTTGCCATAAGCTTGGAGCCTTTATGAATAACATTAGGGCTAGTTGTGGTTTTGACCTGGAATTTTTTCCAAAATTTCATGAAAGCTTGATCTCCAATATGATAATGCTTAGAAGTGAGGAAGGTGATTGGTCAAGATGCTTCCAGTCTTTCCAGTGTGGTTATCCTTCAACGAATCCCTAATTTGATGTCACTATTGCAAGGTTGTGCATACTTCAATAAGTGGGCTCAACTGGGGGAAGTAGGTTCTGCTGGTTTGTTATACACAGGTGCTTTGCTACCTGGGATTCCTCCTTTGTCTCTTGCTGTGTTTTCCCACCAGGTGTTGGGAGGGGATATTTTTGCTTCACCATATCCTTCTCTAGTAAGTAATTCCTCACTACTGGCATCAAAGCCACCAGGGCAAAGAAACAGGCACTGAAGCTTCTAATATCATTAAACAAAATAACCTGAACTTTCTTAAAATGTTTGGCCCAGATGGTCTGATGCAGCCATAGAAAGGTAAAAAATGCAGTGGCCTAACATTTGCAATGTTAACATGAGGTTACCCAAATAATTATGAGCAAGTTGATGAGTGATAGGAGAAAGTGAAGTTCTAACTGATTTATACTGATATCTTTTTTTTACCTAAATGTTAGAGATATAAGAAATTCCATGTATATGACACTTAATTTAATGAAAGTGCAAGAAAAAAATTATCATTTACTATTTATGCTCTTTGTTATTCATAATTATTTTACTGCATGATTTCCTTACATTTATATGAAAATACTTCCATTTCTAAGTCATTGTGCCCCAGAATCCTTAAAAATATGTTAAGATTGCTAAATTTGCTTTATGAAATATCAAAAATTGAAATGATTAATGTAAGAATTCCCAGTAAGTGCATGATACAGTCTTACTGTTGAAGTCATGTCAATATTTAAGGAGAATTCAAAGATGATAAATCAAATTCTGAAATATTCCTTGCAATGAAAACCTAAACATGTTTTTTTCCTACAAGACAAGAGAGGACTGATATATTATCTTTTTTATGCTGTTGAATAGTATCCAGTTATTGTTCTCTATCCAAGCTTTAAAACCTTTTAATTTTAATGTTTGTGAGATTTTCTTTTCTTTTCTTATGAACTCTAACTTATGTGGGGTTAGTTTTGTTCCTTGATCATAAAAAATATACTTTAGGGTCCAGTGACAGGACTTTACCAGGCAAATTTCAGATTTGTATGGAGAATTTTTTGCTTCAGTCTTCTCTAAACAAGTCCTTGTCTCTAGGTTTCAAAGAAAACCCTTAAAATGAACACAAAACAAATGAAAAAACAAATAAATAAAAGGTATTTCAAGTACCTATTTAGTCTTTAATTCACTACCCATATTCACCTATACAAGTGGCAATTTTTTTCTTTTTTGTTGGTCCAAATGAAAAAAAAAAAAACAGCACCCTTCCAAAAGCTTTTTTCTAGATGGATGACCTCACCATCAAAGGTAATGCAAAGAAATTTAGGTGGCAAATATCATCTTGTAGGGTTTATCTTGACTTATTTTCCCTGCGAGCCATAAGATGATTTGTAGGATATTTAGAAACTTTCAAACCTTAGACGCAGTACAGTATATTGTTTTTCTATTTTTTCTTCTTTTTCATTTTTTTCCATTTGTGAAATACTCAGAACTCCCATTTTCCACGTAGGAGACTAAGGTGCTAGTAAACATATGAGATGCAGATGGCTAGCCTCCTGTGAAGCCTGTTGCCATAGTAATTTTTGCCAACCTTGGCTCTAGTATTCTCATAAATGAGAGAGGTACTGACAGTTCAGTGTGTAACTTGGGATTACTGACACTTCGTGGGATGGCATGTCGTAATGAATCCATGCATAGCATTGGCCAGGTATGGAAATGATTTGCAAATATGGCTTTCCTAACTTCCCAGAAGGAGAAAGTCATTCTGGCCTAATCAATTATTTGCAATGGTATTACAACATATCACTTTGTACTCCATAGTCTGTTATACTACAGGGTCTATTATATTCATATTTCTTTTTTCTCCTTTATTATGCATACCTATTTATTCTTCTTTCAGAGTGTGGACATAAGCAGAATTAAATCTTGTCTTTCTGGTACTTAAAAAGCTTTTTCTTTAGGGAGGGGTGGAAGATCTTCTTAGGTAAACACTACTCCTTGAGGTTTGAGGGTTGAGTTTGTTTACAGGTAAGCACTTGTTAGACACGGAAAGCTGCTTTAATCTTTTGGATGCATTTAGAAGCATCGTACATCTTTTTTAGAGATTGGCCTTCTTTGATAATTATTTGGGTTTTACTCATTACTTCATAGTGAAGCAATTCTCCTGTGTCATGTGAGGTTTTATTTCTAATGTGAACAGTATCATTGATTATTTAAAAACCTCTACCTTAACTTTTACATAAATTTTGATGCAGTGAATTTCTGATCATCAGGAGAATTTGAAGATCCATGCATAATATTTTGTCCCTGACTTCTATTATTGACTGTTCTCTATCATTCTTTCAGGTGGCATGAATCTCTTGGTACCCATTAAGTGACCAAAAAATAGCTTGCTCTGTTGAGTGAGTATAACGGTACTCACCTTGCAAAGCTCATGATTCTTAATTTATTCTTAATTTATCATATTGTAAACTAATTGTAACTTAGTGAAAGAAAAATACACGAGTTTATATTTTGCTTCATCACAGAAATTTTTATTAGAAACAAATCTATTTAATGATGTGGTCATTAGTACATGAAAAATCTACCATGACTGGTAAAAGCTGAATAGAACAAGCAATGAAAATGGTCCTCATTGCTGTAATTTATACTAGCCTC
Organism: Hydrochoerus hydrochaeris; assembly: GCA_004027455.1. NCBI lineage: Eukaryota > Metazoa > Chordata > Mammalia > Rodentia > Hydrochaeridae > Hydrochoerus > Hydrochoerus hydrochaeris. Next base: position 20,390 of record PVLA01009010.1, read on the forward strand.
ATCTTCTCCAGTAAAACAGAATAAAACATTATGCTGTCAGTGTAGTAGCCTAGATTGCAATTGTAACAGAAATATTAAAATGGAGTAAGCTATGAATAACTAAATTTGTCAGTGATGTGAATGTTAGCAGTCCGTTATTTAGTGGTTAGCATCCAGTGAGTATATTCATGCTACATAGTATCATGGCAGAATTCTCAAAGAGAGTGGAATGGAGATGGGGAGGAAAGAAAGGAAAGGAAGCACATACTAAATTCAAACTTTGATAAGAAGTCTACTCCCATCATTATTATCTGTTCAGGATCCACTCTCATTATAATGCCATTACTTCATTCTTGACCACCTCCACACACTAATCATCCTCTCATTGGGAATTACTTCCCAAGACTGAATTTTCTGGATAGTGATTCCAACTCATGTGATTGGGAGGAAATTCTTAAACAACACCAATGAGGAATGCACTTCATAATGGACTATCTCTATGACCTGTAATTCTTCCTTCTCGTTAAGTCTGTGAAGATTGAAATGGTTCTTAGGATATCTGAAAAATACCTTATTCCTTGGGAAAAATGTGTAAAACGTAGAGACTGTTAAAACCATTGGAGACTATGAAAGTGGATGCATATTCATCTCTCATGGTTGGCTGAAGCTTTTTGGGGGTGTCTTGTAGTCTAACTTAAGTTTTAATTGTTTTTGACTCTACACCCCACTTGTTCCACGTATTATCCTCTTTCACCTGGACATTAAGTAACTAAGTGTAGTGAAATGAAGCATATACAAAGAATGAACATTCTCATTGTTGTATAATCTCTCTCTCTCTCTCTCTCTCTCTCTCTCATGTCCCATGTCAGCATTTTGAAAGATGATCTTTTGGTTAGCCTCTTCAGTGTCTTGTACAGTAAATCTATTCATCTTATGCATTACTGAATAAATCCAATGCAATGGGCTTATGAAATTCCATGATACAGTTAAAGCCTTAAAAGTCAGTACTAAAACAGAAAGTACTGCAAGAACAAAACAACTTCTTTTCAGACACAGCAAATTTTGTGTAAAGTTAAAATGAGAGCTTCATGTTGTTTCAGGTATGGGGACTGGACAATATCTTGGTTGTGGTTTCCAAGCATATCAGTCAAGTAATATGGTTTTAGACAAAGAAATGTTCTTCATAGATCATAGAGAATAAGGCAACCTGTAAGTATTGCTCTGCAGTTAAGATGGAGACAGAAAGCATAAGGCCTAAACTTTAGAAGTCACTTTCCTTGTCTGAGACACAGTGTCATACAGTTGTTAGTTAATACGGCAAAAGTTGTTTTTGTTCATGTTCCAGTCCACAGCCAATGGATTCCAACTCAGTGCACCATGACAAAGAACATGGTGGAAGACAGAAAGTAGAGAGACATGAGGGACGGGTGAAGGAGAGAGTAAACCTTTCCAAGTCAATCTGTGAGAGCCCTGCCACTTCCAACCAGGCCCCATCTGCTAACTGCAAGTCAGCTCCAATGCTTCACAATCTCACCATAACCAAATATTTCTGCCAGGATCACAAGAGTCTTCCCAGGTGAATCTAGCTGTAACAGAGAACAGAAGAAAATGGAGAGTCAAAAAATATAAGTGTATTTCTGTACAGAAGACCTCAACACTTGGGGCTGCTAGGTGCTTTGTGACTTGTGCTTTTATATATGTGCTCATAATGCCCCCAAATTACTCTGACAGCTGAACTTTATTACAAAATTCAAAATCTGTAGATCTGCAGTCAGAACTCACCTAAAATGAAATGCTGGTTACTCAGACCTGCTCAGATCATGGCATCACATATAGAAAGGGGGAAATTAAACCAGACCTTCCCTTATCTCTTTGCTTTGGTCCCTCAATCCCTGCAATTCTCCCCATTCAGTCCTGTCCTCTAGAGCAGTATGATTCTTGTTGCATTTCTATGAGGTAAGAATTCAGAGTGAGTTTTTTTTTTCCTTTTTTTTTCTCGGTAGTGGGTATCAAATTCATGACCACTCACTTGCAAGGCAGGTGCTTATGCCGCTGAGCTAAATCCCCAGCCCTTCAGAGTGAGTTTTGAAAGCAGTTGGAGAAACAGCAGAAAGGCTCTGTTTAACACACAGTTCTCTTCCCATCAGTTTAAATCAGGTCTTCATAGTAATAGAGAAAAATTCAATAGCCTCTGAGTGTATTTTTACTCATATATTCAGTTTTAAGTTATGGAGTCTCTAACCTCGGAGTATAAGAAGAAAAGTTTAAAAACAAACCCTTAAATATCACAAGTAATTCGCTGTAACTGTAATGATTCAGGGTGAATGTATATTTAGATAAAATAGAGATTTCCCTTCACGGAAAGCATAATCTCATAGTGTAAGAGGAAAACTGTTCTGGAAACACTAATATATCAGAAACATACCACATATGGAAGGAGTAGATGTTGACAGTCTCCTTAGGAAACACTGATTCCATGCAGTGTTCTGAGAGCACGCTGAAGAAAGCCCCTGCACCTCCAGGCAGGCCAGAGCCCTGGAGCTCAGTGTCACATAGAAAGTAGGTAAGAGTGAGTGTGAGGGGTCTTAGCCAGACTCTGCCTGCCTTTGCAGTCACCTTAACTGTACTTCTCTCTCTCTTTTGCTTATGGAGGGAAGGTGAAAAACCCCTGTATATACTGTGGAAACTCAAAATTGTGGTAAGTGAAAGCTAGCAACTGGTACCTTTGGTGGCTCCCCTACATATATATCAACAATGTCGTTAAGGAGCTACTTTACACTCGGGGCCATAATGTTTCTGATTAATCAGAGGGTCTCTCTCCTGACTGACTCAGACCTCATGCAACCTGAAAATAAAAATGCTGTTGTCAGTTAAAAATTTGAAATTCTTAATTACTTCATTCCACACTGTTTTATAGACATTTAAGTAGGGTTGACACAAATGTAGATACTCTATTAGGGAATAAATTTTGAATTTATTTATTTGGTTTCCAAGATTTGGTGATTACCAAATATGTTGCTATAAACATGTGTGCACACAGAGCACTATGTTATGATATTTTCGTTTCTTCTGGGAATATTGCCAGAAGTGGAACAGGATGGCCAAATGGCACTCCCAACTCAAGTTCTTGGAGGAACATTCACACTGATTTCCACAATGGTTGCTCGAGTCTGCACTCCCACCAAAAGTGCAGAAGAGTTCCTTTTTCTCCACAGGATCTCCATCATTTGTTATTGGTGGTTTTCTTGATCTTGGCCATTCTTTCTGGAGAAAGATGGAATCTCAGTGTTGTTTTAATTTGCATTTCTGTAATGACCAATGATGCTAAACATTTTTCATGTGTTTATTTATCATTCATATTTCTTCACCGGAAAATTGTGTATTTCTCTCAGATGCCCATTTTTGGATTGGGTCTTTGATTTCCATGGGTCTGATTTTTTAAAAAATTCTTCATATGTCCTAGATAGCAGTACACTGTCTGAGGAATTGTTGACTAAATTTTATTCCCATGTTGTGGGTTTTATTTTCTCTATGTTGGACATTTATTTTGATACACAAAAAATTTTTAATAAGATGAGATCCCAGGTATTGATTCTGGGAAGAATTTCCTGTTCAGTTTGCTTTTTGTTCAAGAATTATCTGACTACCCTTATGTTGTCACCATTTCTACCCACTTTGTCTTCCAGCAGATTTAGTGTTTCTCTTTTAATATTGACTCATGCAATTCTATTGCCCAGATCTGTGCTTGGAAGATCCAAAGTTCAGGAGGGGTAGCTAAAAAACTCTATGCCAGTTGGATGAACGATGTGTACCAGTATATGCCAGTAGGCTGAGGGTTCTTCAGTGGAGCAAGCAAGCAGCACTCAAACTAAGGACCAGGGCTCCCTTGAAAAGTACCACAGCCATTCTCAGTGACAAGGAAGTCCTGAGCTCTTCCAAAGACGTGAGCCGCCGACTTTACATCAGGAAACCAGTGTGATGAGCTTTCCCTGGAGATTGAGCAGCACACCATCTTCCTCTCCAGAGCCAGGAAGCAATGCTCAAAGTAAGGAGATCCCCCAAAGTGATGCGCAGTTTTTCTCAGCAACGTCCTGAGCTCCTTTGATGATGAAAACAGCCATGTTTTCTAAGAAGGAAGAGTTATTGTGGACTCTAGGCCTCCAGCTGGACTTGTGGGAGGCACAGTCATGGTTTCTAGGTTCTCAGCTAAACTCATGCAGGTTATTGCCATGCTACAGGAGAACCCACAGCAAGAGAATCAACAATATCAAACAAAAAGATTCACTTCTGCAATTCTTCTTTTATGTGGTCAAAAGTCCTCAGATGGGCACCTCACTCAAAACCACATAGATTTCAATTCAGCTTGCCTCAATTTTACCAGCAGATTTTAACTCACCACATGCACCATAGATTAAACAAGTTTCAGGATGTTAGATCCTTCTGTCTGGTCCAGATCTGTGCTAGCAATCCTCAAATAGGGTTCTAACTTAGAGTCCTTGTAGGTCCTGAATCTCTTCTTCTTTTTTGTTTAATGTATTTTAAGTATATAACCAACTATTTTAACTAATTTAACAGACTACCATTTGATGATTTGGTGTTATTATTGATATCTAAAGGCTCCTCTAAAGTATTATCAACTGCTGATTGGAGATTATCGAAGGTGGTTTGGTAACAACTGGGTGGTACTTTTCAATGGGTTACCTCACATAGGAGTTTACACCTAAATATGGTGCTGGGATGATCTGACTAGAGGACATGGGTCACTGCAGCTGTGGACAGGCAAGGTCTATTTCCCTAATTCCTCTTGCTTTCTCTCTGCATCCCAGTGCCATGTCATAAGCTGTTTGTCTTCTGCCAAGTCTCTCTGCCATGCTTCCCTGCCTTGGAGGAAAAGGACTATGGACTGAAACATCTACAAAGTGTGAACCAAAGGAAACTTCTACTCCTTAGAGCTCTCTGTGTTGGGTATTGCTACGGACCAAAAATAAAGCATCTAAGGGAGTGTTGGGTATGTAATATGAAATCTTTAAGACTTCTCATATGTTACTATCACTTGAAACATGACATTTTCAGTTAAAAACATTTAAAATCCATACTGTGGGCTTTTTAGCACAAGTACTATATAATTGGGAACAGTAGTCACCATACAGTACAAGAGTACACCAGAGTTTTTTGCTCTTGTCTTACTATCTTATTACTCATTCATTAAATGTTTATTCCTGCTTGCCCCCAAATTTTCCTAGCATCTGGTACCACAATTATAAACTAAACTTTTATAAGATCATTTTCTTAAACATTGTACAAATGAATGCTATGATGCAAAAGGAGCCAGGCACAAAAAGACTCCATCTGATGTTGCCCAAGTACAAAAAAACTCTTATATTTTTGAGAATCCTGTAGAGAAAGCATCAGTATAGTCTGCTAAAAGCCTTGCTTTAGCCTTTTAGGTCTGACAGCAGACATAAAGTGGTTTCTTTCTGTTTCCATCTATGATGAGATAATATTTTCTTTAGTTTTCATAATTTAGTGTCTTCATATTGGCTCCTAACCATGTAAGGAGGCTTCTGGGGAATTTCACATCACTCTAAATTCTTGTGTATTTTCCCTGTGCAATGTGGGCAGAAGATAAACTCTGTCCCATGACTGATGATAGATGGGACAAATAATCCCCAAGCATGGAGCCCAGAGCAAGTCATGCTGTTCTTTGGATACTCTTTGCCAGCCAGACTTAGCTCTTGCATTGCTTCTGTTCAGATCCACACATATTCCATGGCTGCACTTACATTGTCATCACCAAACTCTTCTGGCAACCACATTTACACTCTCAAAGTTTGTGAGATCAACTTTTTAAATTTTGCCAATGAGCGAGATCTGGGGCTAAACTGGGCACAAAGACTCATTTGGTTTCAAGTGGTCCATGTGGAATAGTAAGTTTGATACCCTAATCTTGTGAAGCTTACTGGAACCAGATTTACAGATAATGATAATGTCATCCAGTGTCCCTTCTTCCTTACTACTACCTCACTTTTCTTTTGAAACTCTCATTGCTTCATTTTGATTCTACACCACAAAACAGAATATTGTGCTCAAATTTTAATTTTAATCAACTGAAACCTATTTTGAAGGAATGAGTGGAAAATGACTGAGTGACACTAGAATTGCCTCATGCTTGGAATAGTATAGCAATGTGTTCTCCATAGAGATTTCAGACCCAGAGTGCAGCCCAGCTCCTTCCCTTCGCAGATTGATGACCTGAGAAAATGCGAGTTGTCTCTCCAATTCAAATGTGATCAATCCTCTCATGTATGTTTTAGGCATATATGTATCTTATGAAAGACCCTCAGCAGAATGGTAGAAAAAGACTGACATTTTAATCATTCTATTCTTAATTACAATGAAAGTTATTTCCATAGATGATGGTAAACATCCCATATATAATTTTATATTTAAAATATTAGAAAATATGCAAGTTCAAATGACATAAAAATCCACATGTATGAAATGCTGCTGAATGAAAGCCTTAGTTTATCCATGTTAGATCTTCTGGTATTTATTCTGAGTGTGCAGCTATGTTACCCATCTATAGGCCACTCACATGGCCTGTTTCAGTTAGTGACCAACAACTTTCTTCATAAGTGGCTTTTCATTCAGCTGACTCAATTTCTATTCCTATGTGTAATACCAAATACTGAGCTCTGTTAGAGTTTGAGAAATTATAATTTAAACAAGAGTAAGGAAATGTAAATGGAATGGAGCAAAATTTGATTCTGAGACCTATGATGAAAATGATAGTTCAGTGCCTTCTGGGAATTTCACCACAACGGAGTCTCTTGAGTATTTCTCAGCAGCTCCCTGGACATAATGTGAAAATTGACTGGTGTTCACCTGTACATGGAAACACCCCAACTCCTTCCATTTTGGTCCTAGTAGAGACATTTTCTGATGCTCTTGTAATTCTGACTAATTTGAGATGTCTATGCCATCTCTGGAAGAGTCTCTCAAATCTGAGATGTAGCATGTGAAGACCTGACCCTAGCTCACCAATCCCATAGCTCCATCCAGCCCAACATGCAGCATCAGGTATTCTGCCTTGCACTGAGGGAATTCCAATTTCATCATGCACCAAACTGCCATAAGCAGACCATTTATATTAGGTTTTCCCATAATATGTCTTATGTTTTATTTCCTAGCTTGTCTTTGTCTTATGTAGACTCTCATCTTTCTGCTGCTTCTAGAGCCTACAGTCACCTAGACAATGGCTGTATCTTCTTTTCCTTGATATTTGTATTACTATTTAGTCTTGAAGAAAAGTGATGCTCAACTGATCTTTATGGAAAACGAAGTACAAAACAAACAAAATACCTGTTAAAAATAGTGAAAAAAGTTTAATATGTAACAGGTGAAATACTCCTATGCTTTGACTACACAAGTGAATCAAAGATAATTTAATTGAATGTTACTAACAATGGGCAAAGTAACCAGACATAACAGTAGGTTAATCACAGTATTTTTGTTTCACCAATTGGTGATACCAACAACTATTGGCTACTGAAGTTTCTTCTGCATTTTCCTGAGAATTCATTTTCCATTTCCTTGTTGATTTATGCTTCAGTAAAAGAATTGTACTAGTTGCATTTATCTACATTTAAAAATAACAAAATGCTCAAATAAATCACAAAAAATCAGAATACTTAAAAGTGTAATTCTTTATAGTAAAAGTTTCTTCATCAAAGTTAAAAAACTGTTAAGTGTTCAATTTAAAAGCAATAAAATGAAATCTTTATTATTATGAAATTTATATTGCAAAACAAACCATTTCAATTAAGAAAGGCCAAAAGTAAATCCTAGTGTTACTCATGTCTAGTTAAAAAAATACCTCATATAATTTGATGCCTGAAGTCTCTAAATGTCCATGGTTTAAAGTTTGACTGCTCTTCAAATGTGATGTGAAGACTGTGTCAGAAAAGTACTTGTGTGTGTCATGTGATTAAGAAGTTTTGTGAGTAGGTAGAATCTACATAGTGAAAATGGCCATGCTACCAAATCTGTTGTGCATATTTTAAGCAATTCCAAACAAAATACCACTAGCATATCACACAGAACTTTTCAAAATATTCCTAAAATTAATTTGGAATTAGAAGTGTCCTATAATAGCAAAAGCAATTTTTGGCAACAAAGGTAAATCCGGAGGGGGCATAATGATTACATAATTCCTAAACTGAAGTTGTCCTACAAAGCTACTGTGCAAAAAAAAAAAACAAAAAAAACCAAACAAACAAACAAAAAAAAACAAGGATCAGTGGAACAGAAAAGAAGATGCAGAACCAACTCCACACACATTCAACCATCTTGTCTTTGACAAAGGGGACAAACATAGTCTCAGGAAGAAAGATAGCCTCTTTCACAAATAATGTTGGAAATACGGGCTTTCTACATGCTTATGACTACAGCCAGACCCATGTCTATCACCATTCACTAAACTAAAATCAAATGGAATCAAGGATGCACATACTAAAAACAAACTCTTAATGTACTGGAAGAGAAAGCAGGTAGAAACCACGAAGATATAGTTGTATGGAGACACTTCATAAATAAAACATAGACTGCATAGAAATGCTAAAGGAATAAGCAAATGAGATCTAAGCTTATTACAAAGCTCTTGCACAGCAAAGGAAAGTACCAACCAAATTAAAAAACAACCCACAGAATGGCAAAAATAATAACCATCTGTCACTCACACAAAGGTCTTATATCTAATACACATAAAGAATTGAAAAAGTGAGACTCCCAAATTCAAAGACCCAATCCAAAACTGGGCATATATGATGAATACATGCCTTGCAGGTGAAAAAAATATAAATAGCTAATAAATATATGAACAAATGTTCAACATCATTGGTCATTCAAAAATGCAAATTAAAACAACACAGATTCCATGCCACTCCGGAAAGAATGGCTATCTTCAAGAAATTAACCAATAACAAATGCCTGGGTGGGGTTTGGTGAAACAGGAAAGCTTCTCCACTCTTGGTGGGAATGTAGACTGGTGCAACACTGTGGAAATCAATGTGGAGAATCCTCAAAACACTGGGATTACAGGTCCTATTTGACTCAGCTATTCCCCTTCTGAGTATTTTCCCAGAGGAATTTAAAACATCATATCACAGGTAGGTATGTGCATCCATGTTTATAGATGAACAACTTACAATAGCTAAGTCATGGAAACAACTCAAATGCCTTTCAGACAATTAATGAATAAAAAAGATGTGGGATTTGTACACGATGGAATACTACTCAGCCACAAAGAATAATAATCTTGAGACTTCTATCAGTAAATGGATGGAAATTTAGACCATTTTCATAAGTCAAATCAATCAGTATCATTGTGTAAACACCAGTTTGTTTCCCTGCTGTGAGAAATTGAAAGAGTAAATAAAGTCTAAAATGCCCAATAAATATTGTAAAGTAAGAAGAAATTGTTTAAAAGGTAAAAGGAACTAGGATAGGAGAAGCACCTGGAAAAACTGAAAAGGGGAAAAATACAAGTTAACTATATTATTAGTCTTAGTTTAATGAAAAGGAAAGTAAGTGCTAACATTGGAATTTTTATGTCCATGTCTTGTACTTTGTATAACTACTTTGATGTTGACAACATGAAATGTATTAACTATTTTTATTATCCTACTACTTTGTTATGAAACTCTTACTCCTCAGTAAAATAAAAAATAAATAAAATATTAGATTTAATAAAAATAATTTTACTGTGTTCAGTGTCATATAAAATCCATTTAAATGTAGTTCATGGATGGTGATGTTCTATTCAACTCTATGATTATTGGTAGCTGACTTTGGAATATGTTTACTCCTGGAAATGATGTTTTGAAGTCTTCAAGTAAAATAGTGGATTTTTCTCATTATTATTTGCCTCCCATGAATCATTTTAAAATGGCACATTCTAGTGTATTTACAAAATAATTGTTCTATTTATTTGCAAAATTCAGCCTTTTATCATTACTATGCCAAAATCTACCCCTGATCATTTCCCATAATCTCTGATTTTGCTTTTCCTGAAGTAAAATTAACTACTTCAGCTTTCTTTCAATTTGTGTTAGAATGGTTGATTATTTACCATTGCTTCACATTCATTCATTCGTTCATTCATTCGATTATTCAACACTGATAGATGAGATAAAAAAAATGCTGCGTTACTTTCTTAGCCCGTTTTATTTATTTGTTTTGGCGATAGGTGTTCATTGACTTAGCAAGCTGTCCTCCGTTTGTGGTCATCCTGCCTCATGTTTCCAGGATCTAGCATTTCAACCATGCACTCACCCACTGGGCTGCATTCTGTTACTTGTAGTCTAGTTGTACCTCTATACTTAAAAGTATTTGATATTCCTTTTAAACAAGTGTTCTCTGAAAGTTTCAAGTTTTACTTGGTATACTTAGACCAGAGTACTTTAGTGCCATTATTGGAAGAGTTGCACAAATATATGTCTGCCAATTTTGTGTTGACTTTTTCTTTCTTTCTTCCTTTTTTTTTAAAAACTGGGCATAGGACTCAGGACTTTGTGCTTGCAAGGCAGGTGCTGTACCACTAAGCTATATCCCCAGGTCTGATGATTTCTATTTATTGCCACGATTGTCATTTTTGTGTTGTACTCTTTCACATATCTCAATGCAAATTGAGATTTTTGCATGATGCAATAGTCTCGCTTACCAACATGAATTATTGAGCATATTTCTGTAATTTTTTAGAGCCATTAAAATTTAAAGTATGTTTACAAATAATTGATGTCTGCTTTCAAATAACACTTTAATTTCGCACAGTTGGTACAAGTATCTTATTGCAGAATTTCTTCAATTTTCCTTCATCTCTTACATCACCACTGTCATGCATTTTATGCATTTTCAAGATGTAACCCCTGAATATAGTCTTGCTATAATTAGTGGAAGCAAACTATTTTCTCTTTCATCAATTATGACCTCAAAAAATACATTATTTGACCTTCTTTTATTCTGTAGCATTCTTCCTCTATTCCTTTAAACTTGAGTTCCTGCCTTATATCATATTTCCTCTTAGAACTTTTTAGTATTTCTTTTGTAGTGTATATTAGTTAAACAAGCAATATGCTTCATAGTGGCACAATCATTCATGCATATTGTGTGCTCTCAGTCACCTAATATTCTCTCCTTTCACACTCTTGTTCTCTTTCTCTTATCTAGTACTTCCTCTTTTTACATTTGCATCATATTCCCCACTGTTTTTGTTAACTCTCCATATAGGAGTAAAACCCTGATGGCTTATTTTACTTAACATGATGATTTCCAATGCCATGCATTTTCCTGCAAAAGACATGACTTCATTCCTTGTACCAGTTTAACAATACTCCTTTGTGAATATGTGTCACAGTGTCTTTATGCATTTGTCTACTTATGGACTTACAGACAGATCTGCAATTTAACTGTTGTACATTGGGGTTTAAAAAGAACGGGTATACAGGTATCTCTAGTGTGTTTCAGGTTAAAACTATTGTGACTATATCAAGCAGTAGGATAGCTGGATCAAATAATCTCTCTGATTTAATTTTTTAAGTAACTCCATCCTGATTTGCATAGCGGTTGTACAAGTTTTCCTATCCACTAAGAGTTTAGAATGGCCCCACCTCCGCTACTTCCTAGACAGCATTGTCTTTGTTTCTTAGTACAGTCATCTGCCTGGTGTGAGATGAAACCTCAGTGCAGGTTCAGTTTGCATTCCTCTGATGGCTGATGTACTTATAGATATTTTTCTGTATAAGTAACAGCTCTGTTTCACTATTTCAGAACTCAGTCAGTTAATTGGCCCATTTATTTACTTTGTTATTTGTTTCGAGGACTTAATCTTTTTTTAGTGGGAAAGGTTTTATTTTATTTGTATGCTTTTCTTTCTCATTTCCTCTTCTGAACTGAAGCTCTTAATATGATGCAATCACATTTGTCATTGTTCTTAATCCCTACCCTACTATTGGCTCCTCCAGGAAGTTGTCTGTTGTGCTGTTCTGTCGAAGAATTTCTCCTAAATTTTCTTCTAGCTGTTTCAAAGTGTCACTTCTTACATTCACACACTTTATTCATTGCAATATGAGATTTTTACAAGGTAAGAGATAAGGCATTAGTTTTCATTTTTTTGCATATTCATAAACCAGTTTTCCTGGTATCACTTTCTAAACAGGCTAACTTTTTTTCAACATATTTTTTTGGTTTCTGTATCAAGAGTCAGATGCCTGTAATTGCATAGGTTTATTTCTCTATCCCCTATGCTCTTCTATTCACTTACTCTCCTTTTTTTGCCAGTATCATTCTATTTTTGTTACTATGACTGTGTAGCATACTTTGATGTACACTGTTGTGATATATATAGCATTGATGTTTTTACTCAAAATTGCATTGGCTATTTTGGGTCTCTTCTTCCATTTAAATTTTAGAATTTTTTAGTACTTTTCAAAATGTCATTGGTATTTTCATGGTGATCATAGTGAAATTAATTCTTCATTATATTTGGCAATATGTTGAATTTAACATTAGTTCTGCTGATTGTTAGCCGTTGACCCATCATCAATGGATGTCTTTCAACTTCTATTGCTCTCGAGGAACTCTTATTTTTGTGGACCTGTACACTGTTTTATGGATATTTGTATTTTTTGGAGCTATTCTAAATTTTATACACTGCCTGAATAATTTCTTTCAGGAGGTTTGTTGAGGTATAAAAAGTTATCATTTTTGTATTTTAATTTTCTCTCCTACCACTTAGAAGAATTTGTTTACCCAGTTTAAAATTTGTTGTTGTAGGTTTGAGTGTCTTTTAAGTAAAGGACCTTATTGTCTGCAAGTAGGATGACTGTGACCTCTCCCTGTGCTTTTTGGGTCCCTTTTAACTCTTGTACTGTGCATCTACTCCCAATACAGTACTTTGTCTTTCTAGGAAGCTCTTCTTTACCATTGGTTATGTAGAATAATTTTGTGGTTCTGAAATTCTCGGTTAGTGAATTTTAAAAAAAATACATCTTTAATACTCCTCTATTTTCTTTACTCTCTCTGTTTATATTATTAGGTTTTGCATTATGTCTACTGATTTGCCATACAGCTGTTATATTATGCATCTTTAATCTTCAGTTCTAATGTTTTCGAAATGCCTGACAGTTCTGAGTATGATTTTAATGCTAGATCTATCTCTTCAAATCTGTTGTGTTTGACTTGAATTTACTTTGTTGAAGCCAGTGAGAGTACTTAAGGTAAAAAGCACTTTTCTGTGAAGTTTCATATATTATTTTTTACAATATGTCACTTTGTCCTTATTGTTTGTATAATATCTGCAAGTATTAGAAGCTAAATCTTCTTTCGATATACTTGTTTATCTTTCCCGTGCTCTTCCTAAACAATGAATGTAATGTACAATTCCTCCTGTCCTTATAATTGGGCATACAGAAAGCTTATTTTGATGTGGTGGTAAGGTGCAAGGTGCGGGAAAATAGTATGATGATATTAGTATCAGTCTTTAATGAACCACTGAAACTTGGCTTGTTCAGATAATAGTCTCAAAAATTCTGTAATTCTTAGGTGAAAAAGCAAGGACCTTCAATTTGGTAATTTATCTGTCTCAGTTACATAGATAGAGCAGTCTGGAATTGGATATTTCCCTTTCTCACAGTCCTTTATCCTCTCATGAAGACTTCATCATGGTTAGCCTCTGGAAAATAGTTTCATTTGTGTAGATTTCCTCATGAAGAAGAGCAAAGGATTTCCAACAAAAAACTTTTGATTCTCCCTATTCTGGGAAGTGCAGTAGTAATTTTAATAAATATTCAGAGTGTATTGTGAGAACCTTTCAGTCCTCCTGGAGATGACTCTCACAACAGTATGTGGTCTCCTGCTCTCATGGACACCTTTGGAGTATTTAACTCTCTAACTCGATCACAATAAGGACAGGCAGTTTGTCAAACACTACAGTTTACTATCCTGATACCACTGTCCTCATACTGCTCCCATTAATATCTTTACTTTTTTGGCATCTACTGGAGGAATGTACAGCGTTGTGATGATACCATTCTGGCGGTTTTTTGAAATAAGCAGTTTTCCCTATTTACTCACTTATTTTATTCATCTAATGAGAGTCATTGATTTGCAATTTGTGCAGTTTTCTTCCTAATTGGGGAAATAGAGTGAAGAGCTCTTTGCATGTTGGTCATGAACCTGACAGAGAGCAAGAAAATGAACCCACTTCCCTGCTCCTTGTGTTCATTGACTAAATTCATTTCCTTTTTTTAGAAAACCAACAGTTTAAAAATCGTGTGCCTTTTGCTTAGAGACCCTCCTCATTTTGAAGTACAGCTTACACTGTTGCGTCACATTTCCCTCTCCATACGGCATTCAAATTATGGAAATATTTTTGTCAAGAAAAACAGTAGAGAAGAAATTATCTACAGTGAAATGCTGTCTTACATAATGTGTACTATTTTAAATTAATCAATCAAGTTTTATTAGTACATAAGTGCAGTACGTAATGTTTACATTGCTTGTGTGGAGTTACTACGTGTACACAATACATCACCATTCCTTGTCATGCCCTCTCCTTGCCTTCAATCCTCTTTTCTTCTATCTCTTGATCACCTCCCCATTGGAGGAAAATGTATGTCCCTACTTTCTGTAATCAACCATTTGGTTTCCTCTTCTTTTATAAAGTATATTTCAGAAGGATGTCATCTTTCTTTTGACATATACTATAATTAGAAGAGCAATATTCCATCAAGTTCATCATAAAAGAGTTCTGAGTATCAAACCACAGGACTTACTCATAGATAAGGTAGAAATACGCAAGTCATGACCACCAGAAGGCAAAAATCTTTAGAGAAGTGTGGGAACTCTTTAGCTACATTCTGCATATTAGAGCCCAGGGATCTCATGGTCCTACTTAGGTGAAAGACAAGAAATAACAGATGAGTAGAAAAAAGAAAAAAAGACATCGTAACTTTAAAAGAATTGTACTTTAAAAAACTACAACTTCCAGGTTCCAGCCATAGTTACTCAAGGTGAAAGAGAAACATCTCTTTCCTTAAACTTAGACTGTACCCCATCATACTCACAATTTTTAGTAATAGTAAAAACTTGTAATTTTCCACGATTGAGAAAGTAAGGGGTATGATCCTAAGAAACAGGAGCAAGATGGGCAAAACCAAAGCATATTCTAGTTGTGTATTTCACAAAATAATCATAATCATAGAATGGGCTAGTGCCCTTCTGCAAGTCACTTTTGTGCTGACTATTCCACCCCTTCAAGAGAGGTGCAAATTTCCCAGCTACAAAATGTAACGCCTGTCATTTTTCTTTGAGCTCCCACACTTCACTATTGAGTGCATCCTAAATCTGTCTAATAAGCCCTTCTCTTGCTTTGCTCTCGTGCAATCTGAACTATTTTTGATGATGGAATTCATTGAACCTGCAAAATTATTGTACAAAGTGATGGGCTGTGTTCCATATTTCAGTTTGGGGGAGACTCAGACCTAACCGAGTGACACCTACCTTAGCCAAAATTCATTCACTTCCTTCCATAGAATCTCCAAGCCTGACTCCATTTACAACCACACCTCAAATTTCAGGTTTCATAATGTAAATAAGGTCAACCTGATGAGGCATCTCATGTGATATAATTGTTGAGGGAATCAACAGGACAAAATTTTCCTTTGTGTGGACTTAAAGAAACAAAACACAAGTAATCTGACATATTTTGGGTGTACACGCAGCATAATAGCCATAGCCTTGTTTGTATAAACACAGGTTTACCTGGTGGTATAAAGGAATAAGTACACTACAGTAACTCTGAAATCACAATGAAGAAATGCAGTCAGTTACTTCATTAGATTTCAAAGCCTAAAATTGATAACTTACAGTAATGATTCCATCCTGAAAGTTTAGCTCTATCGTCCTTTTGATGCTTTCTTTTTTATGGAGAATAGCACATGTTTCTAGTTGAGTTCCTAAAATGAATACTTACCAGACACACTAAGTCACATAACTGCAACTCCATTCTTTCTTCCCCCAAAAAAAGTTTCCCTGCAGTTTATCTTAGATTCAAATATCAACATTTAGGACACTCGTTGCCTTCTATGCTTTAGCCCTGCATCTAAGAGAAAATGCAACATATGAGACTGTGGTGCTGGTTTTTCTCTCCTAAGGCCTAACCTCAATAGCCACAGGGCTGAAATGAAGCATCACTACCATGAAAAAAAAACTGTACCTTCTAAATTCCCAAAAAACTTATAAATTCTCAGACAGATTTCTCCTAGAAACTTAAACTAAATTATCTTAAATAGATTCACATCTTGTCATCTTTGCAAGTATTCTTCAGGAGTACAGTGGTGCCTCACTGATTTCCAGGTCAATCTTTCATGGAAATCATAGCATCACCTATAAACAAAAAAAATACTCCATCAAGGCTCATAAAACAAGCCAATGAACCTTGTTTTATGTTGAATATTGGTTTCCACCTGAAATTCATGTGTTGAAATCATAGTGCCAAACTGATATTATTGCCAATTGAGTTCTTGGAAAATTGTTTATGCCAAGAGAGTGAAGCCTTTATGAATAGAATTAGGGCTTGCTACAACTTTTTAAAAATCTTTTATTTATTTATTCATTTATTTAAAGAGAATAAAACAGAAAAAGTGTAGAAATATTAAAGAATTTCAAAAAAAGATAAACAATAAGAAATCACTAGTTGATAAATTACATATTGTCCTTTTAGAAATAGTTGTTCAAGTTACAATATTAAAGCAAACAAAGTGGACATTCAAACAGTGAGACTGTAAACAGTTCTGTTAACAATCCAACAAGAACTTAGAACTATGGTGATCAATCCTACACACTTAAATACACATGCATTTATAGCTTTTATAGCACTTCCTATTTCCTCTCTTTTTTACAATAGCAATTACACATTTTTAAATTTTATTTAAAGAGAGAAAAAAAGAAAGAAAAATGCAAAACAAAAAAGGTTGCAACAATACAGAATTCTAAAAGAAAAAAAAGAGAAAAAAACTAAGAAATAGCTAGCTGTTAAATTACATATTGTCATCTTTGATATAGTTGTTCAAGTTACAAAATTAAAGCATACATAGTATACATTCAAACAGTGAGTTGCTGCAGTTTTGACCTGGATTACTTTCCAAAGGTTCATATGTACAATATGGTAGGGTTTAGAAGTGAGGAAGGTGATGGGTCATTTTTGGTTTTGGATGTGAGAGAGATGAGAGAGAAAGGGAGCAGGAAGAAGGTACATAGGCCTTAATTGAGGGGAAGGGAGGACTGATGAGGAGTTGCCTAAGGTGATGCCCCCAGGCTTCAGAAACTTGGGGGGGGGGGATCAGGCCTTTTTATCTGTGACCTAACAGAGGCAGAGCTAAAAGGGTGGGTAAAATGACTTACTGACGGCCCTAAGGAGGTGCTTCTGCACATGTGCAAATAGCAAGAGGTTTGACTTGTCAGTTTGCAAAATTAACACAATTGGCGCTGTCAGGGAGCAAAGGAAACTCATAATTGAAGAAAAACCTACCATTCATAATGATTGCAACCACTCCATCATGTTTATCCTTCTGTGAATTTATAATTTGATGTCATTATTTGGAGGTTGTGGATACTTTAAGGAGTGGGCTCCACTGGGTGGTGTACTCTGGTGGTTTGTTCTAGCAACCTGCTTTGTTACTTGGGATTCCTCCTTTGTCTATTGCTGTGTTTTCCTGGCAGCTGTTGAAAGAGGTTATTTTTGCTCCACCATATACTTCTCTAGGCAGCAGTGCCTCACTATTGGCACCAAAGCCACCAGGGCAAGCAAACATGGACTGAAATTTCTAATATCATGAAACAAATTGGACTTAACTTTCCTAAACTGTTTAACTCAGCTTTTTGAACAGCAATAGAAAGATAAAAAAAAAAAACAGTGGCCTACAAAACCCTGAGAGAAGGTGGTTTATGTCTGTGAGCACAAAATACGTGTTCTGGATAATTTTACATTTCATCTTCTAATTCTGCAGCTTGCTATCCACTGAATTGTAGTTTCCTGTACATTATTTTCACCTTGTCATCAAGACTACCATCATGCTGACCTAAACACCATCTTCTTTAAAGGCCCTGCACCAAAGATTTAAAATGCTTGGCTTGAGGCTACTTAGCCTTGATTGCTCTCATCATTAAACACTGCTTTTACACAACATTTAGTCTTACGTGTTTAAATATTTCAGTTTCAGTATCTTCCTTACATGATCGCAGGTCTGGAGTCTAAGTATCTATGAGCAATAACTTGACCAACTTTTTGTTTACATTCGCAATGCTAACATGAGGCTAGCCGAAAAAGTATTAGCAAAGTGAAGTGTGATAATAAGAGGAATTGAGGCTCTGAAAAATTTATTGTGATATCATTTCTCCTTAAATCTTAAATATTTCAAGAAATTCCATGTATATGACTCTTAGTTTAATGAAACTACTGCTGGAAGAAGAAAGCAAAATTTATTGTCATTTACTACTTACTTACGCTTTCTTGACCAGACTTATTTTACTGCAGGATTTCTTCACATTTATATAAAAATACATCTATTTCTCTGTCTCTGGACCCTAAAAACCTTAAAAATACCTTAGGATTGCTAAATTTGCTTTATAAAATATCAAAAATTGAAATTATCACTCAAATGGATTCAAAGTAAATACATAATGTGGACTTAGCTCTGAAGTCAAGTAAATATTTAAGGAAAAGTCAAAGATGATAAATTCTGAAACTTTCTTTGCGACATAACACGTAGATTTTTTTTCTGAAACAGAAGAGAGGGTTGTTATATTACCTTTTTTATTATCTAATAGCGTCTGGTTTGTTTTCTCATTTCAAGCTTTTAAATCTTAATTTGCATCTTTGTGAGTTCTTTTTTTAGAATTTCTTTTCTAGTGATTTTTAACATTGTTGGGGCATCTTTTGTCCCTTGAACATTAAAAGTACAATTTAGAGCCCAGTGACAGGACTTTATCAGGCAAACTTCAGACTTGTCTGGAGAATCTGCTATTTAAGTCTTTTCTAAACACATCCTGGTCTTTAGACATCAGGAACCACTCTAAAGTGGCCACAAAACAAATAAGCAAACAATCAAAACCTAAAACTTATTTTAAAATATCTTTTCAGTACTTACTTTCATCACCAAAATTCATCTGTTCAAGTGGCATTTTTCTTGCATTTTGTTGGTCCCAATTAAAAAAAAATCAACCAAAAAACAAACAAAACACCCTTACAAAACCTCTTCTCTAGAGGCATAGCCTCACTATAAAGCTCCTGCAAAGAAATTTTAGTGGCATCTATTGAACTGTAGGGTTTATATTGATGTTTTCCTATGTAAGTCATGAGATGATTTGCAGGATCTTTAGAATCTCTGAGATCTTAGTCCCTGTGAACTATATTATTTTTCTGTTTTTCTTTTTTTTTTCTTCACTTTTCTTTCCATCTTTGAAATACTCAGGACTACCCTTCTCCACATCTGAAACATAAAGTGCCACTACAAATTTGAGATACACATGGCTAGAAACCTGTCAAGCCTGAGGTTGCCCTAGTACTTTTTGCCAACATTTTCTACAATATTCTCATAAGTGAGAGAGATACTTTGCCAGTTCTTAGTGCAACTCATGATGACTGACACTTCCTGGGACAGCAATTCATAATGAATTCATGCAGAGCATTGGATAGGTGTGGAAATGAGATGCAAATAAGCCTACCCTTTTTTTCTCAGGAGAAAGTCATTCTTGCTAAATCCATTGTATGTAATTATAGTTCAACATATCTCTTTGTTCTCCATGGTCTCTTATTCTAGAATTTCTATTATTTTGTATTTCTTTTCCTTCCTTACTTGTCTCTCTTTTTTTAAAGTCTTTAGTTAAAAGTCTCACTTTTTCTTTAGGGAGGGGTTGAAGCTCTTCTTCGGCAAAAATATCTACTGCCTGAATTATGTATTTGTGCTTTGGCTACACTTGGGCACTTGCTAGACTCTGACAGTTGTTAAACCATTTGGATCCATCATAGATCTCTTTGGAGTTAGGCCTTCATTAATAATGATCCGGATTTATTCATTACTTCATTTTGAATCAATTCTCATGTGTCATGTGAGGCTATATTTCTAATGTGAACAATATCAATGATTTAAAAATCATTCATTTTTTAAAAATATATCAGTTTTGATGTAGTGGCTTTCTAAGCATTAGGTGGAGCCTTTGAAGTGCCACTCTTAATATTTTGTCCTTGGCTTCTTTTGTTGGCAGTTCTCTTTCATTCCTGCAGGTGGCATGAGTCTCTTGGTGCCCATTATAGGGCCAAAATATAGCTTGCTCTGTTGTATGAGTAGGATGGTACTCACCATGCAAAATTCACAATTCTTCATTATCATATTTTAAGCTAAGTGTTCATGACTGGAAAGAAAAATACTTGAGTTTGAGTTAAAGAGTATTTGTTTAGTCAAAAAAGTGTTGATTAGAAAAAAAGTATATATTTCCTTTGTCATTAAAAAACTATAAAAAACTATAAATTCCTTGGTCATGGTAGTACATCAAAAATCTACCTTGGCTGGGAAAAACTGAATAGAACAAGCAATGAGAATGGTCCTCATTGCTGTAATTTATAGTAGCCTTATCTTATCCAGTACCACAGAATAAAACACTATGCTATCAGTGTAGTAGCCTAGATTGCATTTGGAACATAAATATTAAAACATAGTAATCTATGAATAACTAAGTTTTATTTGTCAGTGATGTTAATACTAGCAGTCCATTATTTAGTGGTTAGCATCAAGTGAGTGTATTCATGCTACATAGTATCATGGCAGAATTCCCAAACAGAGTGGAATGGAGATGGGGAGGAAAAAAAGAAAAGGAAGCAGATCCTAAATTCAAACTTTGATAAGAAGCCTACTCCCATCATTATTATCTGTTCATGACCCACTTTCATTAAAATTACATTACTTCCTTCTTGACCGCCTCCACAGACTAATCATCCTCTCATTGGGAATTACTTCCCAAGACTGATTTTTCTGGATTACAATTCCAGCTCATGTGTTTGGGAGGAAATTTTCAAACAACACCAATGAAGAATACACTTCATAATGGACTATTCCCATGACCTGTAATTCCTCCTTATTGTCAAGGCAATGAAGATTGAAATGATTTTTAAGATATTTGAAAAATACCTCTTTCTTTTTGAACAACATGTAAACTATTGGAGACTTTGAAAGCAGTTGCATATTCATTTCTTGTGTTTGGCTGAAGCTTTTTGGGGGGTCACTTGAAGTCTAACTTAATATGTTTTAATTCTTTGTAAGTCTACACCCCACTTGTTCCCCAAATTATCCTCCTTCACTTGGACACTAAGTGTACTGAAATTAAACTCATACAAAGATCTCTCTCTCTCTCTCTGCCTCCCTCCCTCCCTTCCTTTCTCTCTCTCCAGTTTTCTATGTCACCATTTTGACAGATGGTGTTTTTGTTAACATCTTCATTGTATTGTATAGTAAATCTTTTCATCCCATACATTACCAATAAAACTTACATAATGGGCTTGTGAAAGTCCATGGTAAAGGTGAAGCTTTAAAAATCAGTACCACAAGAGAAATTATTGTAAGAGATAAACATCTTCATGTTTACACGTAGGAAATTTTGATTGAAGTTGGTCTTAGACCTTCAAGTTGCTTAAGAGGTGAGGAATGGACAAACCAATGTGGAATATTTCCCAGGAGAACAACTCAAGTAGTATGAATTTAGACAAAGAAATGTTATTTGCAGACCATAAGCAGAAAAGAAGGCTACCTATAAGGGATTACTCCTCATTTAAATGGGAAATAGAGACAATAAGGCCAAGACTTTAAAAGTCACTTTTTCTGGGGGTTCTAGGTCCTTTGTGGCTTGTGCTTTTATATATTTGATCATAATACTCCCAAAATGCTCTATCACCTGAATCTTATTTAAAAATTCAAAATGCATTGATCTGCAGTCAGATATAATCTAAAATGAAATGCTGCCTACTGGTGACTCAGACCTGCACAGCGCATGGAATCTAATTTAGAAAGGAGCACTTAGACCATACCCTCCCTCACCACTTTGCCATGGCCCCTCAATCCCTACAGTCCACCGAATACTGTCCTGTCCCCTAGTGGAGTAGTTATGATTTGTGTTGCTTTCCATGATGTAAGGATTCACAGTAAGCTTTGAACGCAGTTGGGGAAGCAGCAGAAAGGCTCTGCCCAACACAGAATTTCTCTCCCCATCAATTTAAATCGAGTCTTCATAATGACTTGAGTGATTGCTCAAAAAACACAATGGAAATAATTATCGGATACAGAGCATAAACTAGAAATCACTTTCCTTCTCCCTGAAACACAATATCATATGGTTGTTAGTTAATGCAGGAAAAGGTTTTTTTGGTTCGTGTTTCAGTCCACAGTCAACTGACTCCAACAGAGTGCAGCACAAAGGACGTGGCTGAGGACAGCTGCCCATAAATGTATGGAGGACAGGAAGTAGAGTGAAGGAAGGGTAGGGCCCAGGAGAGAGTAAACCCTTCCAGGTCAGTCTGCCAGAGCCCTGCCACTTCCAACCAGGCCCCACCTGCTCCAATGCGTCACAGTCTCTCTACCAGCAAGTATTCCGCCTAGAATCATAAGGGTCTTTGCAGGAGCATCTAGCCCTAAAACATAGTAAAGAAAAGCAAGAGTTAGAAAATATACTTGGATTACTGTAAAGGGGAACTCATTTCCTCCCACCTGGGGGTGTTAGGTACTTTGTGACTTGTGCTTTTATATATTTGTGCTTTTTATATATTTGATCATAATTCTCCCAAAATACTCTAGCAGCTAACCCTTATTACAAAAGTCAAAATCCATAGATCTCAGCTGAAACTCAGTGCTGCTAACTGGTAACACTGGGCTGCATAGGACAGGGCATCCAATTTAGAAAGGGGCATTTAGAAAAGAACTTTGCCTCACCTCTTGCCATGGCTCCTCAATCCCTGCAGTCCACCCCATGCTGTCCTGTCCCCTAGAAGAGTAGCTATGATTCATGATGCCTTTTGTGAGCTAAGAATTCAGAGTGGGGGAAGTTGGGGAAGCAGCAGAAAGGCTCTGTCCAACACCGAATTCTCTCCCCATCATTCAATTTAAATCAGTCTTCATAGTGATAGAGAAACATTCAATAGTCTCTGAGTGTATTTTTACTCATAAATTGAGTTGTAAGACATACAGGCTCTAATCTCGGAGGGTAAGAGGGACAGTGTTGTGGAAAACACTGAAACATCACTAGTAACTCTTGCCATATCTGTAATGATGCAGGTTGAATGTATTTTAAAACAAAGGTAGAGTTTTAGTTTATAGAAACTATGATCTCTTACTGTAAGAGGAAAACTATTCTCCAAAGTCTTATATATCAAGAATGTGCCACATATGGAAGGAGTCAACGTTGATGAGTCTCCTTAGGAAGCACTGATTCCATGCAGTGTTCGGGGAGCACGTTGAAGAAAGCCCCTGCACCTCCAGGCAGGCCAGAGCACTGGAGCTCAGTGTCAGATAGAAAGTAGGTAAGAGTGAGTGTGCGGGGTCACAGCCAGAAACCAACTGCCTTTGCAGTCATGTTAACTGTACTTTTCTCTTTTCTGATTAAGTTTATAGAGGTTGGGTGAAATACCCTTGTCTGCACTATGGAAGCTCAAAGATTCTGCAGAGTGAGGCCTAGAAATTGATACCTTTGGTGGCTCCCCATAACTACAAACAATTTCATTAAAGTGTTATGTTACTCTGGGGGCCACAGTATGTCTGATTAGTCAGACTTTCTCTGTCTTGACTAATTCAGACCTCATGCAACCTGAAAATAAATATGCTGTTCTCAGTAAAAAATTTGAGATTCTTAATTATTTTATTCCACACAGTTTTGGAGACATCTAAGTAGGGTTATGACAAATGTAAATATCTTTTATGGATTGTATTTTGCCTTGTACTGTTTTCTAATCTGTGCTATTTCTCTATAAGTTATGTATTTCAAAGATGAAATTTTGAAATTTTTTTCTTAGAAGTAAAGGCAACAGAAATATCCATATCTCAATGTGTAGATGTACAAACAGAAATCAGAAAGATTTCCTAATTTTTCTTCTGGGTTCTGTCTTAAGTTACTTGAGTGTGACATAAAAACAATGTGAGTTCTCCATGTAAGAGTTAGGCCTTCTACTTAATGCTTTGTGACTGTCATGCAAATCCACAAATTACTAGAGCTCTGCAAAATGACTTACAGACTCATGCTGAGATATTTTTAAACCATCTAGTAAAGCTATTACTTCGAGTATTAGAATAAAAAGAAAGGAAAACAGAGGAGTAAAGAAGAGACAGCTAGTTAACTAGTGAACTCCACTCCATTTCACAAAAAAGGGCATAATTATGCCTTGCATCCAGGCTGGAGGACATGGCCACCTTGGAGATGGAAGGTTCTATTCAGAGAGAGGCCATAGGAACTGTCATAGGAACTGAGAGCAGAATATAGCCTTTTATGCAGGATGCAAAGAAGAGCTGGGCAGCAGGTCCAGTTCCAGAGTAGAAGCTTAGAGCAGAAAACACTCAGGAGAAAAGGGCTCCAGTCCTGGAAAGGACTCTATTTGCATAAAACATCAGCACAGTATCTATGTCAGGTTTCAGGTAATACCGCCTAGAAGTAACAGGCTGAATAAAATGAAGGTCAAGAACAATTACCATATTTTAGTCTTTACCTAATCTTGGTTCTTCTGTTTCTTTTCCTTTGACTACACACAATTTTATACTAATTGAGATCCATTTCCTAATACCGAGAAAAAATGAATTAAAGGAGAGGTCTGCATCAGGTGGCATTAGTGCTACAATGCGGGTTGGAGAAAATTGGAGATTGGGCTCCAGTTCTACCTCCTACAAGTTGTCTAAACTTAGGGTTATTTTAATTTTATCCATTTCCATGTGAATTTAGGAGCTATAAGTAGTAATGAGACATGAATTACATATACACTGTAGAGCAACAAAAGTAGAAAAGATTTCCGACATTTAGAGATTGACAGAAGTTAATATAATTTTGATCTCAGAAAAAATTGTCCAACATCAGGATCTTTAACTTTTTAAAATTGATCTCGATAAAGTAGTCTAGCATCTAAATTTTTAAATTGAGAATAGCTATAATACAGAAGTCATACTACTGTATAAAGAACAAAGACAAGTCT
Source organism: Hydrochoerus hydrochaeris (assembly GCA_004027455.1). Classification (NCBI taxonomy): domain Eukaryota; kingdom Metazoa; phylum Chordata; class Mammalia; order Rodentia; family Hydrochaeridae; genus Hydrochoerus; species Hydrochoerus hydrochaeris. Next base: position 45,642 of record PVLA01009010.1, read on the forward strand.
AAAGCAATCATGCCTACTGAGTAAAGCTGCACATTTTTTTAGTGTACAGTTGTCCTTTCAAACTGGTTGCAATTCAGCCTCTCAGAATTGCTGCCAAGACACAAGTTCTTTAAGCCCTCCCTGTTGACCTAACAACCAAACAATCTATTCTACATTTGTTTTATATAAACTCTACAAACTCTATTATTCACTTAATGTCTGGCAAATCCCGTGCAAAGAAACCTAATATAAGTTTTTGTGTGTGTGTGTGTGGGTGGTGGCATCTAGCTCTCTCTCTTCAAGGAAAATGTGGCAATGTATAGGATACACAAGGATCTGTGTTACACTCCCAGTTCTGGGTGATAAAATGTGACAGAGTAGTGATTCTATAAAGCTCACCTGAAGAGATAGCTTCCTTTATTTCCCTGAAACACTCGGGAGAAAATGTGTAAAGAACTGGTGTAACTAATGCATTTATCATCACTGAAAACAGAGTCTAAGACAGCTTGCTTTCCCACTCAGGTACAGCTTGCTCTCTCTATCTCTCTGCCTCTTTTTTTTTTTGTACTGTAAAACGAATGCAGGACCTCACACTTGTCAGGAGGGCCTTATGTTAGACTTATCTCTGCCTCACTCACCACCCTAAGGACATCTACCAGTAGTTTTCTATAATGTCCTGAATGGTCCTGTCATTTTATCACCCTGTCTAAAAGGACATGTTAAAAACTTCAATTCACTTTATGGTTTCTGGAGCTGGGTCTTTTATGAAGTGGACGCTGGATTATGAGAATGTGTCTCTATATTATGGCTTTTATCTCTGTGGAAGGAGAGTCAATCTCTCTCATTCTCTCTTCCTCTCCCCCTCTCCCTTTCTCCTCCCTCCCATTTTGGCCTCCCTATTCCCTACTCCTATGGCCTTATCCCTGCCTCTAAGCTTCTCTCCTTTTCCTACTCTCCCCCTCTCCCACTCTTCTCCCTCCTCCATCTCCTCCTCCCCTTTGCCCTTTCCCACTTCATTCCTGCACTTTGTCCCTGCCTGTCAAACTCCTCTATATTGATGTGAGGAAGCAAAATGAAGGAAAGTGTTCCATTGGTTTTTTCCATCATTCACTGAATATCTCTGCTTGTTGGCAACACCTATGAAAATCATGATCTGAAACACTAATACATAATGTGACAGTATTTAAAGGTGGGTCTTTGGGGGCATAATTAGATTTCAAAGTATTTGTGGGAAAGGGTGGGTGTGCATGTTTGGATGTATAGCTTACTTAAAAGTCCAAAAGGGTAGTGCAATAGCCTACCAGTCTCATTGCAGCTCAGCTCTCAAAAATTCTGAACGATTCTTCTAAGATGTCTTTACTTAATCATCCATGTACTAACATATATCATGCCAAAATGCGTATACATGGCTAATGCATGCAGAAGAAGACTCACTAAACATAAAAGAATACTTCAGAAACATTTTAATTTTGCTTTTAACAACAAGCCGGAACCATATGTAAAACATTTAGTTATAAGAAAAATATATCAAAAAAGCAATAAAAGAATTCTAGACTTTACCATGTTTGAAAATTTCCCTCCACTGTGTTCTTTTGCATACAGTAGGTTTCTGCAACATTTCAACAGAAATTCCCTATTCTAAAGTCACATTTTCTAAACTGGAAACATGAAAAATCTTATTTTTAAGTTCTCCCATCTACACTATTTTGTCCTAGATGGCCGAATCGATTTACAGGAATAAGCATCACAATTCGGACACACAACATGAGATGCCATCGCATTAACTCAGCGCCTCCATCTTTATCCCACTTGCAAATTAAATGCAAATTATATTCTGGCATTAACCTGTAGTTTAGAAAGTTCCACACTGCTTTCTTAGGAAATTTCATGTCATTATTCTCAATGACACCCTCATCACATTAATTCCTTTGATGGTACATAAGACTCAGAATGGAAGCTCAACAAAGTTTCTATAAGGCTTCCAAATCTAGGCTTAACAATTTCAGGTAGCAGAGTCAAGGTCTATATCATGTGAGTTGTGCAGTACAACAAAGCTTACCAAAGAGAATACAATCAATTAATATATGCTAAATAACACACAAGACATATGAGGCCAAACTGATAAAGATGTAAGCACAACTTCCAGGAAGTACAAAGAAACAGCTTAACACATTGAATTACATAAAGGAATGAGAAAAGCAAAAAATGAAAATGTCATAAAAGTTTTCTCAATTGCATCACCCACTGCTGTGGACTTCTTAACTTGTGCATATTCCCAATAATAAAGCTTACTTTCTTAAACTAGATGATCTGAAGCCTGAGACATTGACGGGCTTGGCAGGAGCAGTAGGATGTGTGGCAGGGGCAACTGCCCGAGGTGTGTCAGTAGAGACATCCTGGGCAGAAAGCAAGGCTTGGAATTTTTCTATCTCTTCTCTTCCACAATCATCATAAAGAGGTGAGAAGTAGGTAGGGCAAATTTTATTGATCCTAATCAAAAACTTCATGATGTTCTCCTTGGTGGTCTCGGCATGGGCTTGGGGGCCCCACAGGAACTCATGGCGTGGAGGAACACTGCCAGGCACCTGCCGGTACTCCAGGTATTTTAGTCTCACAAAATCTTTGGTGAGGAGCTTCTTGGGCTCTCCAAACATTTCGTGCTTCTTGCCAGGATACACTTGCATCCTTTTCAGGAATTTCCAGATGTCTTCTTCGGCAGCACAGTGGCCCTTCACGAGGATCACAGTGAGGATGTGCATCAGCAGCCCGGTCTTCGGGTAGCCCCTGCCAGGGCGAATCCTCCCATTGTTGGGAAGGCTCAGCATGCTGAAAAGTTTGTAGCAGTTGCGGTGGAGACCCACTTCTCTCACTTCAACTGCAAAGATAGCCTCCAGGCGGTCACAGGCACTCTTGAAAATCTCAGGAAAATCATTTCTATACTGTTGGCTGATCGACTGCAGCAACTCTTCCCTGGTAAAGGGCTGCTTCAAATTAAATCTTTGGAGCATAAACCACTCCAACATATCAATCGGGTGCTCAGGATCTTCTGAGAAAGAGCTAATGGAGAGAGTGGCCAGAGAAAGCCTCTTGTCATGGTCACAACTGGAAACTTTGTCAGGACTGACAACAGAGCCACCAGCACAGAGACCACGAGCAGATGGGGATCTCCTCTGAGGTTTCAGGGCAGGGCTACGGGAAGCAGCACCATGTAGGCTCTGTGAAAAACATGATTCCTTTTTCGCTTTTTGTTCTCCTCCCTCAGCTGCTGTAGCTGCAGCTTCTACATGCACTACTGCTGCTTCTGCTGTGGGTGTTATTGCTTCCTCTGTCACCTCAACACTCTGCTTCTCACCTCTGGCCTGTGCCTGTTTCTGACGAGCACGGCGGCGGCGTCTGCTCTTGCGACCATGAGGCATGATGAATCTGCTGAGGCCAAAGAGGGAGAAGCGTGGGGACAATGGCTTGTGCTGCAGGCACCTAGAGGAGGGAAAAACAGATTGTGTGAGCACCTTCACAGAAACCTCTCCTCCCATGCTTTAACCCAGGATGCTTATACAGTTTTCTGTGAGAATGGTACACTATGAACAGTGGACCTGCTTTAGGGAGTGTGTCCTTTTATAAGGAGAAAGAGGGATCTGTAAGCCACACCATGATATCCCTTTGCTGGGGTCCTTCAGTGACAAAAGGACTGCTTATCGGGGTCCTATGTTTGTGGTATTGGGTCCTCCTCATTTGCTATTACACCTATCACTAAATTCACAGATGTCCAGTACAACTCACTTTTTCATCTCATAATTTGACTTCTCAACCTCAGAAAAGTAATGTTCTGTATCCCACAGTCCATAGGAAAAGAATAGAAGAGATTCTATGTCAATTATCATGTGATGGGCTCTGCCCACTGAGAGTAATGCGGAGCCAGCCCTCTCTCTCATGGGCTGCTAAGGTACTCACTTCTCATCCAGAGAAATCTCCTGATCTCCAGGCACTACCTGTTACTGTCTCTGCTGCATGGTATTCAAATGTTACCACCAAATATGCTCATAAGTCTTAGATTTCCTATAAAGCAGTGACAAAAAGCAGCAGCCCCTCATCCTTTTTTGGGAGTGAATACTCAATGTATGAATCAGGCTTCCATTCCCTGATGCCCACTCAGTCAGGAGCTGTTCTTCCCACCACTCATTTGACATCTGAAGCCTTCCTTTAACTGTGCGCTCTGTGGTGCAGCTGCCCTGGCCGAGACTCTGAAAATATGTGACAAAGAGCTTACCTTCCTATTTTCTCTCACTGTGTACAAGAATACATGACTCTGTTTTTACCAGATTCTTCCCAAATCACACTATCCATTGATATATTGTGTCCTATTTACTCCTTCAGCTTCTTACACTAGTGACACTATAAAATGTTTACATGCGTGGGTCAAGTTTACTTCTCTTATGATCGTGGGCTCTACTTGCATCCTTTTATCTATAAAAGTTTCAAGTTGATCCTTTTTTATGGGTGAATAGTATTTCATACATAAAACCACCACATCTATTTTCTCCATTCCACAACAGATTGACTTTTGTGTTTTTTCCAAGATTTAGGTATTATAAAAGTAAAACTGTGATGATGAGGCAAAAGGGAAAGAAAGAAATGGAGAAAAATTAGACATATACAAGGTTGTTAAGTTCTTTACACTGCTTGTTTCTTTACAATGTTGAAAACAAAAATTTCAGCTAATATTGTTTGGACAAGATATCATGCCTATATCTAGTGACACAAGTAGCACCTGTCATGATAACTGTACACCATGTATTAATTATTGTTACTCTCATATTATCTTGTTTTCAAAGTTTTTTCCCCTTTTTAATTCTTTTCAACTTAGAAAAAAAAAAGCAAATGTGGGCTTATATACAGTTGAGTACTACATTCCCATAAACACAGATTAGCATGACACTTTTTTAGTTAAATGGTTACACCTCTAGATTATAGTTTATTTTTTTATTTTATTTTTGGCTTTTTGAAACAGGGTCTCACTCTGCAGTTCAGGCTGGTGTTGGGCTCATGTTTTAGCCCTGGCTGGTCTCATACTTGCAAAGATCCTCCTGACTCAGCCTCCCAAGTACTGGGATTATGAGACTGCACCACCACACCTGGCTCCAGAGCATAATTTTAAGTGAAATAAATCAGATATTCACTTTTAAATATATAAAAATTGATCAAAGATTTTGTAGTACCTGCTTGTGTTTTGCCACAGACTTCAGGGAACTCTCTTTTACTTCAAGGAATACACAGAAAGGCTTCTAATGTGGACCTCGGGCCCTGACTTACAGAAAAAGCCCCTCCCCACTATTAGCAACATACCCTAGCCCGTATCATGGAAGAAATTATTGCGAATCACAATCAGCCATGGGTTTCTTCGTCCTCATATGGAGTGCTCAGGTTGACTCCTAAATAGCTGGAAATCTCCCTCATGCTGACTTGAAGCTCCTCAGCTTAGCCTGAGACCCCCACGTCCTTGTTATCCTCCTTGCAGCAAACAGTCTGATAATCCCACTAGGGTCCCCTAGAACTGACCACAGGACAAGCGGTGCCCGTCAGTCTTGTTGGAGCTGCGATGCACTGAGCACTGCCCGGTGCTGCTGTGCTCTTGATTCTTTGCTTGCACTGTGGTCCATGCTGTGCTGACCCTGGCCCTGGCCCTCGCTGCGAGGCTTTCTACCCTCGGACCACGCGAGCCCTCAGCTGCCACGTGCCGCCCTCCATTTTGACCGCGCGGCTCCGGCACCATAACGGTCTCCCTTGGCACCTAGGCCTAGACCTACGCGGACTTGGGTGCCAGTGTGGGCTTCTTTCCCATCTCCTACACTAGAAAACCCACTGGTCTTTACCCTGGCAGTCCCAAGACTGTCCCCGCCAACCTGTGCTCTTGAGCACTTGCCCCCCACCCCCACTGCCGAGAACAGGCCGAGGCTTTGTGAGGCAGGGTCGGCTCCCCCTTCCGAGCCGGTGTCTCTCCCCTCTCAGGAGAGGCTCTCACCTCACTCCACCACAGCCTGGGTCCTTTGGCTGACTTTCGCAGGCTGGCAGCAGTGGGCGAAGCCCGTCACTTGCCAAGGTCCTGAAAATGGAGCGAGGGCTAGCGCCTCCCCTGTTTAAGCACCTGGAGGGGAGGACAGCAAGGACCGCCTCTCTGGCGCCCCCTCTGGGCGGGAGTGCAGGGTTCCCGCAGTCTCATTGGTCACAGGACCTGCCCAGAGCTTCTGGGCCCACCCTCGGCCACGCCTCCTTATATGGCGGACACACGCTATGGAGACCCGCCTGGTGGTGTAAGAGTCCCTTGCTGACCTGGTGTGCTGAGACCTGTCAGTCAGTGAAGTGACGACCCTGCCTTAACCCTAGCTTTACTGTATTGGGTTTTCTCAATCAGTAGGTTTCGAAGTCTTCACTGTAGTACTTTTGACATTAATAAAAGGATTTTGTGAAAACGCTGCATCTCTGCAAATTCTTGAGTATTACCTCTTTTAAGATATTAGGAAATTGACTATCTCACGTCTGATATCATATGGGAAACTTGTAAAACAAGGTTATGTTTTTGGTATAGTATGTGTTTGTCAGAGAAAACACAAACTAACCTTTTCTTCTATTTATTGTTAGGCTCTATGTTTAAATTTATTCTGTTCTAGAAGATTTATCTCCTAGTATAAATTGTCTCAGATGGATAATTTTAAGGCAATAGAATCTTTTAACATAGACTTGCCATGATGGGACAGATGGTCATATTATTAGCAAATCTTTTTTCCTTGTTTCTTTGCACATACATCCTATAGGTTCATATGATTTGCTCTTACAATTGATTGCAATATTATGCTTAGAGACAATATTTTTTAAATCATGTAAGAAAACTAATTTATATATGTATGTATTTTTATATTCTATATAATAAATATCTATTTATCTATGTTTATGTACATATTTTGAAGTAATAATTAAGAATGTGAATGGAGCTACTGAATGTCAGATTCAAGTTATAATTGTATATATGTGATATATATTTATATAGTTATATAAAATTTTACTATACATTTATATTTACATGTATACACTTTATAGTAGTAAGTAGTAAGATAAAGATACTCAGTTAATTTTCAGTTAAAAGAATTGTGGGTTGTTGTGAACTCTTGAATAATTCTCTTTATCAAAATTCCTTAGCTCTGACACTTAGCCCCTTGAGATGAAAATATTTCTAGTTGCTTCATAGTGCATGTCATTTGACCATGCTGTATGTGCAATGAATATTCTTGCCATTTGAAATACCTATGTTAAAATCCTTCCACTTATAATGCCTGTGTTATTAAGTGGAATGTTTGATAACAGCTCACCTTTGGATCAAACCTTCAGAGGCTACCCAAGACAACACAGCTGATGTGTTTATAGAAACTAGAAGGCAAATTTCCCTTCTTCTACTTCATGAGCACACAGCAAGAAGATATGCCTTTCCAGTGCACATCTCAACTGGAAATGAATCTCTTGGTACCTTGATCTTGAAATTTTCAACTCTAGAGTGATAAGAAATAAATTGTTTTGGCTTAGCCACCCAATGAACTAAATTGTCTTCTAGAAGCAAGAAATAAATCAAACCAACTTTATAAGCCCATTAAATTATATATATATATATATATATATATATATATATATATCCTGATGACTTACAAGTATTTAGTGTTTAAGGAAATATAATTATACTGATGTTTATAGAGATATTTCCAACCTTCTCTATAGTTATTATTTTAATTCAGGGTGTATCAAAGAAAATGAATTCCATTCAAAGAAACTCATTCAGTCAAAATCTTCTTCAGCAAAGACAATTAACATTTTAAATCAAGGTATCCATTACTTAATTTGGATTTTGGATGACCATTCCTCCTGGATACAGATCAGATCTTCTAGAAGGCCGTCAAGGAAAATCTCTTTAGTTCCCCAACAGCACTTCCCTCCTAGCTGGCTCTAGTTTCATTCACTTATTCCTCCAATGAACTATCTATTTTTTACTTCAAATTTGCAAATTACACTTGGGCAACCTACTTAGAATATCCAGTGCATGCTTGCTTTTTCAGTTCAAGACTAAATATGGCAATACATGGTTTTTGCGTATAGCCTCAAAAAATTCAGCTTTATTTATGTTCTGAGTCCCCATAACTCATGGGGTCAGGCCCAGACAGCTCAGGGAGCAAGAATAATGAGGTTGCAAAGGATATACAGAGGCAGAATGGCTTTATATTTGGGGGCTGGTTCTTACAATGTGCGCCACAGTGACCATCCATGAATCATCAGGACCAGATGTCTCTGGGAAAAAGATGTAGCAGGAGCTAAAATCTGAAATACAGTTACCAGGAGGTAATTGGGAAACAAAGAAGTTTTCTGCCATAACTTGTCAAAGTTCTACAGAACTACATTGGTTTGGGACTGTATACTGTGGACTTTATTCAAAAACAACTTGAACTAAATCCCATTATCATCCTCTGTAATATAAGATGAACTTTACAAGAAGGCATTAAGATGAACAATGAGACATAAGACCATTCACACAGAGGGAAAATCAAGTAAGGAGACCAGGAGAAGATAGCTCATGCAAACGATCTAGAGATATCTCAATGGGAACCCACCACACTTATGCTTTGATCATGAAATTTCAGTCTCTACAGTTGTGTGAATTTCAATTTCTACTTTTCAGGAACCTCGGTCTATAATATTTTTAAAATACTGCTGATAAAGTAATATGTGGACCTAATTAAAAATTTCCTTCTGGCTTAACAGTGATCAAAAATTAATTAATAAGAGTGTGATTTAATGGGTTCAATCTATATTACTGAAAGAACAATTTCATTATACGTTCATGTGGTATCCAAACACACGACACTTGCAATGAGCAGCAGTTTGTCACATATAGTCATATACAAATTGTGGCAGAAACACAAAATGGTTTGACACTCAGATCAAAAAATAAAAGAATCTGTGGGAGACAGAAATTATAGATTTTGAAAGAGAAGTAATACCTTTCTTCTAATAGACAACCTGAGAAGTGTTTATATTTATCCAGTGGCTAAATGGGCAGAGAAAATGAACACTTAGATATAAGAAAGAACTGTACTTGATAACGTTGATAAAGTTTGCTAATCTTCAGTGGGATCACAGGTGAAAATACCTATTAAAGAGTGTAAATGGTAGTTAGGCAATTAGATGACCTGCTGGTTTTAACTAATGTCATGACCTCACATCATACTGAAGTTTCATTAAGCCTTACACTGTGATCACTGTGATGCAGTGTCCCCTTCTAGAGTATTCTCAGCATTCTGGCACTTCTGAGGCTGTAGATTTTATTCAAGTCCATATATGCCCTCTACAGTTTAATTTATAAATGGCATTACATTGACTGAGTTGAAGTCTTCCAAATTCAAACTGCCATGCCTCAATAATTTTCCCTCCATCTCACCTATTCTTTCACTTTCCTGTTATACAGGATATTTCTTAGTTGCTTTTCCCATTGCTGAGACAAAATTCCCAACACTCTAAGTTGAAGGAGAAAAGGTTTATTGCAGCACACCATTTGTAGAGGTTTCAGTCCATAATCAGCTGTATTCAAGGCAGGCTTCACGGCAAAGGGACATGACAGAAGCAAAACCATCCAGAACCAAACCTGGGCAGGAAGAAGTTGGCCATCAGTGAAGTAGCAAACAGCAAGCTGCAAACTGCAGGTGATAGCACTTGGCTTCTTTCTGTCCTGTATATTCTGCTCAGGCTACGCACCTTTAGGTTGGGTAGCACTCGCACCCAGGATGGGGAACCCTTAATCCTAACATCGTGTTATAAATCCCAGCATAACACTGTTAATTGTATCATCAGGTGCCTTAGATCCAGTCACCTCCAAAAGGTACTAGCTGTGAACTCATGAGGGATTGGATGATATCTAAATACAAGAAATAATGGGATATATAATTATTATCCTTATAATATTGTGGTTTCCCTCTTCTAATATCAAGGAATAATATAGATCTATATATGAGCATTAACAGTTCTTTCACTTTCCTGTTATAGAAAATATGTCTTAATTACCATTCTCCCACTGCTAACTCAGAACTCATTTCAAAAGAGCCTATAGGGCTGGGGATTTAGCTCAGTGGCTTAAAGCCTGCCTAGCAAGCACAAGGTCGTGATTTCAATGCCTGGTACTGAAAAAAAAAAGAAAGAGGCAATACTCAATGTATATCTGGAGAATATACTGCTGAGACATAAGAAGGACCATGAGCCTGATGGTCTGCGTGTGAAATGTGCTCCAAGTTTCCCGTGGTAATGGTTTGGGTGACATTGGAGAAATTTTGGAATGCAATTGGATATTGAAGGCTCTAATTTCATGAGTAAAATAAGCCAGTGGCTGTTTCATACTTTGATGGCATTATGAAGAAATAATGGAAACTTAGGAAGTGGAGCCTATGGTAAGATGATATCACCATGAAGACACTGAACTGCTCTCACTCCTTCCTCTCTTACTCTTTCTATCTCCATCTGCATCCTGGTGACCATGAGTTCAGCAGACATGTCTACATGTGCTCCTGCTGCTCTGGTATTCTACCTCACCTGAGACACAAAGCAGTGCAGCCAGAAGAATACAGAGTTTGACTCCTGAACACTCAGGGCCAAAGTTAGTCTTTCCTCTTTAGTTTGATTTGCTAAGTTATTTTGTGTCACCAGCAAAGAACAAATTAATAGTGACCACAAAGTCCAACTTACAAATGTACCTTATGAAACTTTACATCCCTCTATATTTTCAAAAAGCTCAGCACTTGAAGCATAGGCAATGTACCTGTAAGTAAAAATGACTAAAAGACAACAAATGAAGCACATCATGTTTTATTGTTTTTAACTCTCCCATTATTACAATTATGTGTTGTCTGATCATTGCACTTTTACAATCACCACCTATTTCCAACATTTTCCCTTATGGGGAAGAAAAAGCCTGAAACCTCAGTAGGGGTGAAGGAGCGTTTGGTCGTGGCTATGCCATATGCCTGCCTATGCCAGTAGTTCTGGTAGTAGCAGCAGATCAGCCATGGACTCTCTCCATCTCTCAAAGCTTATTTATATCCTGTAACCAAAGAGCTGTGAAGATTACCACTGATTTTAGTAAAAAGTTCATAGACATTCTTGGTACTGGATTCAGAGACAATTTATGAACCACCAAAGCATTTATGACATACACAATCTGAGTTGAGCCCCTGTTGGTAAAACAGATGATTTCATTTCACAAAATATTTCATAATGAACATTCTGTGCTCTCCATAGATGAACTACTTCCTTCCAGGATTCACTTGAGACATCTCAAAGAATTCCCAGAAAGCTTCTTTATTAACACAGTTGATGTTCATTAAGTTAACTTCTAGGAACATGGTAAGGAGTCCAGTCTTCTGTCACCTCCTGCTAGGATGAATCTTCCATTCTTTGGTGAGTTTAATTTTGTTGAAAATTTAATATGTCTGACTTGTAGTGTTGAATTCCTGTATGTCAACTGCACACACATTCATAGTGAGAGCAGAAGCTCTTCTGAGAATCTCAGTAAAATGGTATTGACACACTTGACTAAGAGTCATCAGCATATCTTCCTTGATAATGGTTTGTTTCATTCTGTGACTGTTTTGTCACAGAAATGAAGGAGTATCCCTCAGGATAGGAAAGGAAAATGAAGGAGGACCTTGTTCCACTGCTGCACTGTCCTGAATATGTGTTTGATGTGGGGAGTCATTGTGAGCCTATTGGCGTTTCTCTACAGTGTAGAACTTGTTTTTGACATCAAGACATGGTGACCAACTTGAAGGACAGCATGCAGGAGTATTAGTAAAACAAGAGCCAATATAGGGGCAACCAGAAAAGACAGGGTGAGGGTCAAGTACAGTTTCAGTATGGAAATCATGCCATTGAGCTGAGGAAGGCTACATCTACAGTTTTTTTTGTAGGGAAAATCTCTGGGGTTCCAATAGGATTTCAAACTCATAGTACTTTATGAAAGTGATTGACTTATACACTAAGGTATCCAGTGTGGCCTATGGACAACTCTGGAAATCCTTTCCTGCTGATCTTAAGCCATAACTATAAAGCAAAGCCCCTTATTCCCTTGTGACATGATAGAAAAGTTTATGTCATTCATAGCAACAATGCCTAACTATACCCGTGCTGCCAGTAATGAAGGGCTTTTGAGTGGTCTTCTCAGTTGTGAAGGTTAAGGTTTGCCTTACTCCATCCTCAGGAATATACCCAGCCTCCTAGAAGTGTGTTACTGTATTCAAGCACTCACCTCTCTGACCATAGCACTCCCATCTCTGAGAGCTTTCTTGCAGAATGCAATGTAACAAGTCTCCCAACTTCCTTTCAGAGCAGATTGCATGGAGGTATTATGGGCCTTCTAGTCCTGTGAATTCTGTGCTGCTCTTGGTATCACTCATGGCTTTGCATTTTATTGATTGCAGTAAATTTGTCCCCTCTCATAGTTTTCCTGTGTGGAAAATCATGAAATCAGTTTTCCTACCCTTTTTGCTGGTGAGAGAAGTTAGAAACAGCCACAGTGGGATACTTTTGTCTCATATCTCCCAGCAATGACAAGTTTCAGGCTGTTGGAGCTCTCTAAATTTGGGTCACATCTGTGCTATCAGTCCTGGCTTAACATTCTAACTTAGAGTACTACCAGACCCTGAGGTTCCTTTTATTTGCTGGTTATTTTATTTGTACTTAGTATATAAGTGAAACATTTTAACTGCTAAATCAATATCATTTGATGTTGTGAATTTGGTATGATTTATATTTAGATATTCTCCTAAAGCCTCATGAAATCCTGGGTGGGTAATCCTGAGGGTGATGGGATAAAGATTGGGTGGTACTTCTCAATGGATTACTCTACATATGAGTTTACACCTAAATATGCTGCTGGAATGAGAAGCCTTCTTAGAGAACATGAGTCACAGCAGATGTGGACAGGCAGGTTCTTTTTCCCTCCTTCATTCTTGTTTGCTCTCTGTGTCAAAGAACCAAGTTATAAGCTGTTTGTCCTCTGCCAAGCTGCTATGTCATGCTGCCCTGCCTTCGAGGAAAAGGACGATGGCCTGAAACATCTACAAAAGGTAAACCAATGTAAACCTCTGCCCCTTACAGTTGTCTGTGTTGGGTATTGTTTATGACCAAAAATAAAGCAGCTAAGGCATATGTGTGCATGCATTATGAAATGTTTAAATTTTCTTAAATGTGACTATCACTTCAACCATAACTTTTTAAGTTAAAAACCATTTAAAATACATCCTGTGGGCTTTTTTCACATGTACTATATAATTGTGACCTGCAGTTATCATATTATTCACGAGTACACAGAACTTCTTTCTCTTTTATTACTCTCTTAATACACATTGACTAAAATTTTATTCCTCATTTGCCCACAAATTTTCCTAACCTCTGTTTCTGAGAACCTCATAGAGAAACTGAGCCCAAACCATGCTTTAGCCTTTTAGGCCTGACAGCAGACATGAATAGCTTACCCTCTGATCCCACTTATGATGAGGTCATTTTGTCTTAAGTTTTGATCCTTCAGAGTCATCAAATTTTCTCAGTCATTGTCTAAAGGAGGCTTCTGGGAAATTGTCACATCACTTCACATTCTTATTTCTGCTCTGCAACTTGTGCAGAGGATAAACTGTGTCCCTTGAGTGCAGTGAGATGGGACACATAATCCCCAAGCATGGAACCCAGAGCAATGGCACCTTCAGAGAAAAATCATGCTGTTCAGTGCTTTCTATTCATCAGCCAGACTCAGCTCTTGTATCACTTCTGTTCAGATACACACATATTCTCGGTACTGCTATAAATTTGTCATCATACAACTCTTCAGATAAAAACAATTACACCCTCAAAGTTTGGTAGTGCATCTTATTTAATTCCACCTGTGAGTGAGATCTGTGGTGTAAGACAGGCACATAGTTACTGGGTTTCAGACTGTCATTGTGAAACAGGCAATTGGAACCCTACATCTTGTGAGTCTTGCTTAGCCTCACACTTATAGATAATGATAATGTCAGCCAGTGTCTCTTCTTCCTTATTACTCCCTCACATTTTTCTTGGAGTTTTCATTGCCTAATTTGGATTTTACATCTCAAAACAGTATATTGTATTTCAGGTTTTGTTTTAGTCACCTGAAACATATTTGAAGGAATGAGTGGAAAATGACTAAGTGACTCTAGATGTTCCTCAGGCTTAGAAGAGTGCAGTAACATATACTGTACAAGGATTCAGACCCAGGCTATAATTCATCTCGTTCCCTTCACTGTCTTGTTTAACTGGAGAAAATTCAAGTTCTTTTTCTGCAAATGAAATGTGATCTATTGTCTCATGTGCAACTGAGTATATGAAAGGTATATATATATATATATATATATATATATACCATATATATATATATATATATATATATATATATATATATATATACCTTTTCTAAGACCCATAACACAATGGTAGAAAAAAACTGGACCCAGGCCGTGACTGAGCATGCTGGCAGAATCCCAGCACACTGGGAAAACTTGGAACTCTGCTCCCAGGAGGTAAGACCAAGCCCTGAGTCTGAAACCAACCAAAATGCAAGAGAGGGACCAGTGGACCTAATCAGGCCATGCCCAGTGAACTTTAAGCAGTGAGTAGGGACTGGAATCTAGGCTCAGGCCCTGAACAGATGCTCTGGTGGAATCCCAGCGCATGGGGCAAACTTGGAACTTCGCTCCTAGGAGAACTTTGGACTACAGCGGATCAGCTGTGCTAGCTTGAAGGGATATTCAGTGACTGCCTCACTGAAACAGAAGATCTCATCTGGCTCCAGTCAGTGTGGTGAGTATGCCCCTGAAATAGAGGTGTACAGTGGGTAAATAAGGCCAGTAATAAATCTCCCTCCAACTAACTATATGACCTTGGTGAGCCTGACAAGAGTGTGGGTGATCCCTTCCTACACACAGAAAACATCAGGCAAAGTGAGGAGTGTGCCAAGAAGGACTCCCCCAACTTGAAGAAAATCAAAAGGGCTTATGAGACACACAGGCACACAATAGGGACACAGTACAGCCTCCGCCAACACAAACACTATAGACAGGGAGATTTGATGACCTGGAATAACCTGAAGATAAATTAATAGCAAGACCTAAAAGTTGACCTACATCAATACTACTAGGCCTTTCAGCCCAGGAAGAATATAGGACTGACCCAAAGGGCCCTGCAGCAGGAAGTCAGGTGACTGGCCCACCTATTCATCATAGGACCCAGCAACTGGACAAATATCAACCTTACATTAGGACCCCAAGATAAACACTAACAACAGTTGACACTAGCAGGATTGAAGGATCAAACACTAACTCAAAAGAGGAAAATGGCAAAATGAAAAAGCAAAATGCACTCTCAAACATCTAGTTCACAAGGAGCAAGTAGAGGAGACTTTGAAATAGAGGACTTCAAAAGTAATATGCTGAAAATCTCTGAAAAGAAAGCGAGTGAAATAAAAAAAAAAAACTCCATGAGGCTATAGAGGAAATCAAATTAAAAATACTCTCCCATGTAAAGATAGAAATAACAACCTTGGTAAAGGAGTTGATGAGCGCAACTAAAGAAGAAATAGAGAAAAATGTACAGGAGCATGGGAAACTGATTGAAACCTTTAATGAACAATATAGAAAACAAGTAGAATTCATGAAACAAACTCAAAGAGACATCCAAGAAACAAAAAATTCTATTCAAACCATGCAAAATCTTTTAAATGAAGCTGAGTATAGGATTTCGGACCTTGAAGAAAGGATTGCAATTAGTGATCATGAAAGGATAGAACTTTTAAAAATAACAAAGCTGCATGAAATGACACTCTAGAAGCTTCAAGGTGATACCAAGAGCAAAAAGATAAGATTAATAGGCATTATTGAAGATGCAGGAGTCAATGCAAATGACACAACTAAAATATTCAGAGCAGCAATAGCAGAAAATTTCCCAAATATGGGGAAAAATCTGATATGCGAATAAGTGAGGCATATAGAACATCAAACAGTTACAACCAACATATATCTACACCCAGACACATGATTATTAAGATCCCAGACATGCAGCATAAAAACATAAAACTAAAAGCTGTTAGAGAAAAGACAAAACTCACCTTTCAAGGAAAGCCCATTAAAATCACAGCAGACTTTTCAGCACAAACCCTCAAGACAAGATGAGCTTAGAGTGAGAGATTTCAAGCCCTGAAAGAAAAAAAATTTCAACCAAGACTGATGTGTCTAGCAAAAATTTCATCCAAATTTAATGGAGAAACAAGATACTTTTATGACAAAGAACAACTGAAGAAATTCACATTCACCAAACCAACCCTAGAAAGAGTATTAAAAGATACTAGACAGAGATAAAAACGACCACAATCCCCAAAACAACAACAGAAAGAAACTACCAGGTAGGAAAACCTATTAAATAAAGGGGAAAAGCAGAAAGCAAACAACTGGAACATAACATGGCAAAGTCAACCAGTATATATCAGTGATATACACAAATATAAATAACCTCAATTCTTCTATCAAAAGAAATAGGTTGACAGAATGGATCAACAAGCATAATCCCACAATATGCTATATTCAAGAAACACATCTGACCCAAAAGGAAACTCATAGATTAAAAGTGAATGGATAGAAAACAGTATTCCATGCAACAAGAACTCAGAAAAAAGCAGGGGTAACTATTCTATTTGCAGAGGTAATGTGAACTTTAAACCTAAAATGATTAAAAAGACAAAGAAGGTCACTACATACTCATAAGTGGAAAAATTCAAAAGGAAGAACTAACAATTATAATTATATATGCACCAAACACAGAAGCACCCAACTATATAAGACAGATACTAGTGAACATGAAAAAACAAATACACAAGAACACAATTATAACAGGGGACCTTAACAGCCCATTGTCACAAATAAATAGAACAACTAGACAAAAATTCAGCAAAAAAAAATAATAAAACTGAATCATACCTGTGAGCAGTTGGACATAGTGGATGTTTACAGAGTGTTCAACCCAACCAGATCAGAATACACATTCTTCTCAGCTGTGCATGGGACATTATCCAAAATACATTCTATATTATCCCATAATACATTCTTAAGTAAATGCAAAGGTATTCAAATTATCCCATGCATAATATCTAACCATGGCATACTGAAATTGGAAATTAATGTCAAAAGAAATTGTAAAACCTGCATAAATACATGGAAATTAAATAACAAATTTTTGAACAACCATTAGCTATAGATGAAATTAAACAAGTTATAAAGCATTACCTACAATTCAATGAAAATTCAGAAGCAACATACAGTAATCTATGGGATGCAATGAAAGGAGTCTTAAGAGGGAAATATATAGCAATTAACTCTCATATCAAGAAAACAGAATGAGCACAAACAAACAACTTAATGCTTCATCTCAAGCTTTTAGAAAAAGAAGAGTAAGTTAAACCCAAAGCTCATAGAAGAGAGGAAATTGTAAAGATTACAGCAAAAATCAATGCAACTGAAATCTAAAAAATACAAACAATTAATGAATCAAAAAGCTGTTTTTTGAGAGCATAAACAAAATTTGCAAACCTCTAGCTAACCTTATCAAGAAAAAGAAAAAAAAAACAAATTCACACAATAAGGACTGAAAATGGGGAAATTACTACAGATCCCATGGAAATTCAAAAGTTCATGAATACCTACTTTGAAAATATCTACTCACAGAGTGGAAAACACAGAGGAAATGTACAGATTTCTAGAAACATATGAACTACCAAAGCTCAACCAAGAAGATATAGCAATTTTGAACAACCCAGTATCAGCTATTGAAATTGAAAATGTAATTAAAAACTTACCAACAAAGAAAAACCCAGATACTGATGGATTCATGGATGAATTTTACAAAAAATTAGAGAATATTTGATGCCAATAATCCTTAAACTCTTCAATGAACTTTAAAAGAAAGCAGTCCTCCCAAAATAATTCCTGGAGGCAAGTATAACTCTCATACCATAACCAGAGAAAGACCCTACCAAAAAGCAGAACTGTAGGCCAGTATCACTTATGAACATTGATGCAAAGATTCTCAATAAAATACTGGCAAATAGAATGCAGCAAATCATCAAGAAGATTATATATCATGACCAAGTTGTGTTCATTCCAAGAATACAGGGATGGTTTCACATACGCAAATCAATAAATGTACTACCCCACATCAACAGAGCTAAAACAAGAACCACATTATCATCTCAATAGATGGAGAAAAAGCTTTTGATAAAGTCCAACACATGTTCATGATAAAAACCCTTCAGAAACTTGGAATACATGGTGTCTACCTCAACCTTATACAGGCCATCTATGACAAACCAACAGGCAACATTATACTAAATGGAAAAAAAACTGAAAGCTTTCACTTTAAAATCAGGAACAAGACAAGGATGTCCACTATCACCACTCCTATTTAATATACTTCAGGAAACACTAGCCAGGGCAATTAGACAGAGAGAGAAATAAAAGGAATAAAGATAGGAAAGGAAGAAGTTAAATTATCACTATTTGCAGATGACATGATACTCTATATGGAAGACCCAAAATACTCCATTAACAGACTACTAGAGGTAATAAACAAATTCAGCAACATAGCTGCTCAACGCTCAAAAATCAATAGCATTCCTGTACACAAAGAAAAATCTCACCAAGAGAGGAATTATAGAATTAGAGCCCTTTACAATAACATCTAAAAAAATGAAATACTTAGGAATCAATCTAACTAAGAATGTAAAAGACCTATAAGCTAAAAATAATACTATGCTAAAAAAGGAGATTGAAAAGGATATTAGAAAATGGAAGGATATTCCTTGCTCTTGGCTAGGAAGACCCAACTTTGTTAAATGCACATACTCCCAAATCTGTTATACAGATTTATCACAATCCCAATCAAAATGCATTGACATACCTAACAGATCTAGAGAAAACACCCCAAAAATTCATTTGGAAACAGAAGAAAGCAAAATAGCAAAGGTAATTCTGGGCAATAAAGGCAAGGTAATAGGCATCTCAGTTTCTGACTTGAAACACTACAAAGCCACAGTTATAAAGTCAGCATGGTACTGGCAAAGAAATAGACCTGAGGATATTAGAAGATGCAAGTATAAGTACAAAGACACTCAGCTACCTGATACTTGACAAAGGGGCTAAATATATTCACTGAAAGAAGAATAGCCTCTTTAGTATATGGTGTTGGAAAAATTGGCTCTCCACATGCCAAAGACTGAAACTAGATCCATGCCTATCACCATGCACAAAACTAAAGTCTAAATGGATCAAAGACCTAAACATTAAAACATAAACACTAAATCTACTGGAATACAAGGTAGGTAGAAGTCTTGGAGACATAGGGGTAGGCAGAGAATTCATGAACAAAACACAAACTTCATGGGAAACACTTCAAAAGAATCAACAACTGGGATCTTATATTATTGAAGTTTCTGCACTTCAAAAGAAATCAGCAAGAGAATGAAAAGAAAACCCACAGAATGGAAAAGAATTTTAGCCAGCAACCCCTCAAACAAAGGACTTATATCCAGAACATATAAAGAATTGAAAAACATCAAGCCCCCCAAATTCAAAGACCCTCTCCAAAAATGGGCATCTGAGATGAACACACAGTTCTCAGAGGAAGGTATACAAATGGCAAATAAATACATGAATTAATGTTCACCATCACTGGTCATTCAAGAAATGCAAATTAAAACAGCATTGAGATTTCACTTCACTCCAGAAAGAATAGCTGCCATGAAGAAATCAACCAATAACAAATGTTGGTGAGCTTGCAGGGGAAAAAAGAACACTGCTCCACTTTTGCTTGAAGTGTAGAATGGTGCAAGTGCTATAGAAATCAGTATGAAGAATTCTCAGAAGACTAGGATTGGAAACTCCATTCAACCCTGCCATTTGTCTGCTGGGTATTTTCCCAGAATAACTGAAAAGTTTATGTCACAGTGATATATGTGCACCCATGTTAATAGCAGCATATTTTGTAATAGCTAAATCTTGGAAACAACCAAAATGCCCATCAACCACAGAGTGGATGAAAAAGATGTGGTATCTTTATACAATGGAATATAAGTCAGCCTTGAAAAAGATGATCTTGAGACCTTCATCAGGGAATGGACACATCTTGATATTATCCTCATTAGTGAAATAAATAAGAATCATATGTATAAATATCACAAGTGTGTCTTAAGTGTAAGAAGTAATAAGAAATGCAGGAGTAATAAAACCCAAAATGTGTAGTTGCTATTATAAAAAGAGAGGAAAGGAAAGTGCTCTAAAAGGATATAACTGCATGTATGTTTAAGTGTGTAAGATAGATGACCATATTACTAAGATTTGTTAGATCATTGAAGAGAACTGTTTGCAGCCTCACTGTGTTAATATCTACTTTGTATGCTTTAATTTTGTAACTTGAACAGCTATTTCCATGATGATAGAATGTAATTTATCAAGTAGTGATTTCTTAGTGTTTTTTTTTCCTTTGGAATTCTGTATTATTTCTACTCATTTTTCTGTTATGCTGTCTTTTTCTTTTTAAATAAAATTTTTAAAAATTAGGTTTTCAGTTAATGATACTGATAATTACTACTAAAAGCCTGTCTCTAGAAGATGGTAAACATGCCACATATAATTTTATTTTTAAGGTATTAAAAAAATTATAAGTTCAAATAACATAGAAATCCACAGAAATGAAATACTGTTAAATAAATAATACTAATTTGCCCATATTGTAGTCACAGTTACTTGATATAGGTGTAGAATTTTTATCCATCTATAGGCAACTCACATGGCCTGTTTCAGTCACTCTTAGCTTTCTTTTCTTTCACTGTCTCCCATTTTTATTCCTTTTGCATCACAATGTATTGAACTCCCTATTAAAGTTTTAAAAATTATATCCTGAGTTACATTAATACAATATCTTTATATTGGATCAAAATCTGATTCTGCAGCCTACAGTGAAAATGACATTTCAGGGGCTTTTGGGAATTTCACTGCAAAGGAGCAACAGAAATGTTTACTGGCAGCTGCATGGACATGCTGTCTAGATTGTACCCTGTGCTCATCTGCAAGGAAGTACCTTACTCCTTCCATTCCTGCCAGTTGGTGAAGATATTTCTCTGGTGCATTCAAAATTCCAAAGGAAATGTTGAGATTGCTATGCCATTGCTGGTGGAGGCTCTAAAATCTGATATGCAGCATGTGAGGGCCTGACCCTCGCTCACCAATTTGACACCCTCATTTAGTCCAACACCGAGCTTCAGCTAAACTGCCATCCACTGAGGGAATTCCAAATTCCTGGTGCCCCAAACTGCCCAAATCACATCATTTATATTAGACTATCACCTTATATCTCCTCTGTGTCTTTTTCTTTTCATCCTTTGTTTTAGGTATAAGCTCAGCGTACTGGTTGTAAATCAGCTGCTGTGAGACTGTAAAATCACATGGATAATGGCTAAATCTTCTTTTCCTTAACATCTACGGTACTGTCTGGAATCTTCCACAAAACAGATGAATTAATTTGTTACTAATTTCCATCCTGAAAAATTGTTACTATTCTAACTTATTTCATAGTTGTAGGGCTACTCAGGTATACACTCCAAGTAATTCTGTAGGTGTCTTTCAAAGATTTGGTTCATTTCATCTTGATTAGTAATTTGTGTTCATACAGTTATGCATATTACTTTATTTTCTTATTTGTAATCATGGTATCATACTGATGGCCTTTAATTTTTGATAAAAGCCATCGTTTCTTTTTGTTAATGTGACTGACACATTATCAATTATTTTTAATCTTTTAAAAAACTTGGATTTTGATTGTATTGAATTTCTCTATAAATGTTTTCAGTTTCATTATTTGTTGTAGCATTTATTTCCATTTTACTTTGAATTTAATTTATTCTTTTTCTAGTGTTCTAATGTAGAGCCTTATATTATTAGATATTCTTACTTTTCTAACATGCATTCAATGCTGTAGATTTATTTCAGTCAATGATTTTACTGTGGCTCACAGATTTTAACTAGTTTTATATTAATTTCATTTATTTATTTATTTTTCATTTTTTTATATAAAGAGAAAAAAAAACAAGAGTTCTTGTTTGATCTACATGTTCTTTTGAAATAGTTTTTCAGTCTCTAAGTATCTTGAAATTTTATTACTACTTTTTGCTACCAAATTATACTTTAACTCCACTATTGCCTTTGAACATAGTTTGAATTATTTTGATTATGCTACATTTTATAACATGTTTTAAATGGATGGAATATTGTCTATCTTCATGGATGATCCATGTGAGCTGAAAAACTGTAGTGTCTGATTCTAATGTTCACTACTCCATAAAAGTAATTTAAATGTTATCTGCAGTTTCTGTTCTATACCACTCTATATTTGTTGATTTGCGGCCTTTTGTCCTGTAAAGTACTGACAGAACTATGTTGATTTCTTCAGTCGTAAGGGTGGATTTTTCTAATTATTTTTTTCCTAATGTGACTCATTTTATCACTGTGTGCAGTATTTCAGTGGATGTTTGATAAAAACTGTTATATTTACTTTGAGAATTCAACCCTCTATCATCACATTATGTCTATATTTCTCTCTGATTGTTTCCCTTAATTTTTAATCTGTTTTGTCTAAAATAAATATGGCTACCCCATTTTTTTTAATTTGTGTTGACTGCTATATCTGGAAAATTCCAGACATCCTGCTGCTGGTAACTCATGGTTCTGAAAGAAAAGGAGAACATGGGTCCTGCCTCTTTGGATTTAGAGCCTCTGTATTCACTCAAGTTTTCATTCTGATTGCATGAAGCACCTGGTATTCTAAACTTTTCTCCAGTTACTCCTATTATTGCTTAAAAAATCCATGTGAAGAAACTGAGGTATTCAATCACATAATAAGGAAGACACAATCCTCTGTGTTCTTGACAAACGAACACGTAATGGGCTATCAGTCTCCAGGAGGGTGCTTATGTTGGATGTTCAGGGCATGTATTCAAAATTTTCAGGGATAAATTTCTTCCTTAATTAGGTGTTATTCACTGTGATAGTTACTGTTCTAATTCAATACCCTGTGTTCTGCTCTACTAAGATATTGATTCGTAGTCAATCCTCATCATCTAATGATGTTTCATGTGGATACTGATACAATTTCTGGACTCAGGAATGTATTATCTAACAAAACCAGCAAAATTATGAATTAAACATTCTATGAATATTTCTGTGTCTTTTCTGTGTAGACATTTTCAGCTCATTTGGGCAAAATGAAACAGCAATTAATGGGTCAAAAGTTACATATGTTTACAATTCTGTAATGGGTTGCCAGTGGGTCTGCCAATGAATCTGTGCCATTCTGCATTGTGAACAACATTCAGTGAAGCATCTGTTGTTCTACATCTTCTCCTGCATTTGAGTTTGTCAGTGTTTTGGCATTTAAACCTTCAAATAGGTGTGTCATGCAATGTTCTTTTGTTAATTTGTAATTCCCTAATATCGTGTGGTCATAAGACCCTTTTCATATAGTTCTTTGTAAAAAAATGGCACCATTTATTCTGAAATCTTCAGGAGAATTTAGCTGGATATGGTAGTGAACAACTCAAATTCCATTACTCTGAGAGGCTGAACCAGCAGAATTGCACACTGAACTTAAACCTGTACAGATCCTCTCTCAAAAAAAGAAAAAAAAAAAAAAAATATATATATATATATATATATATATATATATATATATATATATATTTCACCTAAATATTATGTGGGTTCATTTGGGATGTTTATTTTCTGTTTTTAGAAGATTATGCACTATTATTTTAATTTCATTCACAGATGCATGGTATACTCAGATAAGCTAACTCTACCAATTTATCTAGGTGTCTTTAAAGGATTTGGTTCATTTTGTGTTGGTTACCAAATCTATGGCCATAGACTTCCTCATATTACATTGTTATCCTATTCGTGTTTATAAAATTATAGTGAAGTTCTTTGATTTTTGTAAGAATTTTTTCCGTTTTAATGTGGCTGAAGTTTTTCAAATTCACTAATGTTATAAAAACCTGGCAAAATTTGTATTAATTTTCTGTATAAATAGTTACAGTCTCATTATTTTTCCCCTAATACAACTTTTCTTTTCATTTGGATATTTATATACGCTTTTTCTAGTTTTGTAGGCTACAAATTTGCATTATCAGATTAGCTACCCCTTCCTTTTAGAGGTTGCATTTGATGTTATAAATTATTTTCAAACACTAATTTTGTTGTAAATCACATGTTTTAATGAGCTTGAGTTTCATCTCATATATTTTTTAAAATAATGTTGTCTTAAGGGCCTTTATTGGACCAAAATATTCTTTTGAATATATTGTTCTATTTTAAGTATTTTGGAATTTCATTACTATTTTTTGTACCAATTAATATTCTAACTCCATTGTGGACTTTGAATATATAATGAATTTTTTTAATTTATATTAGAAAACATAATTTAAGTGAGGCACAATGTGATCTGTCTTGGTGGATGTTCCAAGTGAATTTGAAAAATGTGTTTTTCAATTTTGCTGTGTTCAGTATCATCTAAAAGCCATTTAAATGTAGTTAATTAATGGTGATATTTTGTTGTATACTAGGTTTATTGATTAGCTGCGTTTTGGATCTGTCAGTCTCTGGTAGCTTCCGTGTTGAGATCTTCAACTGTAACAATGGGTTTTCCTTAACATTATTTGCCTCATGGAAGTCCTTTTTAAGATGGTGCCTTTCATTGAATACACAATAACATTTGTTAAATTTACTCGCACAATTAAACCCTTTATCATTATTATGCTCATATTGACCTGTGATCATTTTTCACAATTTGTATATTGCTTTGCCTGAAATAAATATGAGTACTTGAGCTTCCTTTCCATGTTTTGTTAGGCTGGACTATCTTTTCTACTTCTTCAAATTAATTCATTTACTTATTTTTTCATTCATTTAACCCTAACAGTTGAACCCAAGTAATATCTGCAGTCTACTTAGCCCGTAATTTTAAATTTATTCGTTCCATTTAGGTATGCCTAAATGACCACACTTTAGTAAATTTGTATTTGTACATGATATATCTTGTTATTTCTTGTTATGTTTTTCTATTAACATCCCCTCCTTTCAAACCCCATCTCTTCTCCATTCCCAAAGCTTGCTTTTCATTTTGTCCTGCGTTTATCATTTTTCCTTTCCCTTCTTATATTTCCCTCCCCTTTCTATTTCCTTTTTATTTTAAACAATTTCTCCCTGTTTCATAATATCTATTGTACAGTTATATTCTTATATGTGTTTTTAGTTTTTCATGCCTGAGAGATGATGAGATATTTACGCAAGTGTCCGGTTAACTTCACTGCAGAGTATAGCTCTTTTATTGACTTATTTTCCTAATGTGATTTTTGAGATACGTTCTCACTAATTTGCCAATTGACCTCAAACTTGTGATGCACTTGCCTCATGTTTCCCAGGATCTGCCATTAAAACCACGTACCCCCACACTGGGCCTCATCTCTCCACATGTAGTCTAGTATTACCTTTATACTTAGAAATGCATTTCATGTAGAAAAAAACAAGTTTTGATTTCCTTTAAAAATATTATTGATGAGTTTCAAATTTTTGTTGTTATCAGTAAATTTTAAGGAAATTTTTGGAAGAGTTACATAAATATGTATCTACTAATGTTTTGTTGCTTTCTATTTGTTGTCATTTTTTCATAATACTTTCTATCCTTTTATAAATCTCACTGCTAAGTGAACATTTTGTATGATGCAATGATATCTCTTTGCAGCACATTGATTATCATTCTTTTTTTTGCAATGTTTTCATGTTTGTCCAAAATTAAAGTTTGTTTGCAAATAATTGAAATTTGCTTTCAAATAATACTCTAGCACCTCACACTAGCTGTGATTATCTTATTGCAGAATACTCTCAAATTTTCCTTCCTATCACTTATAGTATGGCTGTCACGCATGTACATATTTGTAAGTTGTAATCACTGAATTCATTCTTGCATTAATTTTTGTAAATAAACCATTTTCTCATGTATCAATTATGAGAAATAACTCAAAATCATGAAAATAATTTCTTTATTCTTCAAAATTTTTCCTCCCTTCATTTAAACCTGAGGTTTTGTCTTACATCATTTTTCTTCTCTTAGAATATTTTTACCATACATATTATTGCATATCCGTTAAACAATATGCTTTATATTGGCACAGTTATGTCAGCATTTAATGTGCTTAGATGATTTTTATCTCAGTCCTCTGGCTTTCCTCCCCTGTGCACGCTTGTTCCCGACCTAGCTCCTAGTAGTCTTTCACTATATGCTATGTCATATTCTCCACTTTGTTTTTGTTAAGACTCCATATATGAGAAACCCTACATGATAATTGCTTTTCTGAATCTGGCTTATTTTTCTTCCCATGATGATTTCCATTGCCCTCCTTCTTCCTACAAATGACATGCCTTCATTCCTCCTAATTGTTCAATTATACTCAATTGTGAATGTTTGCACAGTGTCTTTACCCATTTCGTGTTTATAGATATATAGACTGAGCTGAAACTTAGCCGTTGTACATTGGTGCTCAATAAGAATGTGTGTACAGATATCTCTAATGTAAGCTCAGTTTAAACTCCTGGGACTATATCAAGGAGTAGGATAGCTGGATCAAATAATCTCTCTGATTTTAGCTTTTTAAAGAACTCCATTGTGATTTTCATAGTGGTTGTACTAATTTTCCTATATTAAGCACTGAGAATGGCCCCATCTTCCACCTACATCCTATCCATCATTGTCTTCCTATTCTTAAAACATCATTTGACTGGGGTAAGAAGAAGTATCAGTGCAGGTTCGATTTGCATTTCTTCAATTGATAAAGAACTAGATACTTTTCTGGGTATTTGGTGGCTCTGTTTATTCCTTTGAGAAATCGGGCAGCAAATTAGTCTGTTTCTTACCTGCATTATTTGTTTCTAGTAGTTAAGGTTTGTCACTGGAAAAGAATTTTATTGTGCAGGCTATCTATTGTTTTTCTTGTTTCCTTTGCTGAACTGAAACTTTTAATTTGGTGCAAGCCCATTTGTCATTGTTCTTATTGCCCACTCTACTGATGTCCCCTGCAGGGAGTCTTTGGTAGTGTTTGTATTCTGAAGAATTTCTCCTAAGCTGTCTGCTAGCATTCTCAGTGTCTTGTCTTATATTTAGTTCTTCCATGCATTGTGATATGAGTTTTCTACAGTATGAGAGATTGGAAACTAGTTTTGGCTTTTCTGTAACTTTTCCTGTTACATCTTGTTAAATAATTTGTTCTTTACTTCGACAAATGTTTTTGGTCTCTTTATCAGGAATCAGATACTTTTAGTTGCATAATTTTTCTTCTGCATCACCTATACTCTTATATTGACTTAGTTGTGTGATTTTTTTTCCAATATTATGTTTTTTATCACTAAAATATTGTAATATATTTTGATGTGCATTGCTGTGATACGTATATCATTGAATTTGTTGCTCTGAATTTCCTTGGCTATTTTGGGGGTTTTCTCTTTCTATTCAAATTTTAGAAATTTTTTAGCTCCTGTGAAAATGTCCTTACTAATTTGAGGGTGATTGTAGTGAAACTTTGTATTGCTTTCAGCAATATGGTGAATTGAATATTATTATTTCTGCTAATACATGGTCATTGGATATCTTTTTATCTTCTAGTGTCTCCTTCAAAGTGCTATATTTGAGAACCAGAATCTCCTTCATTATATTTTTTCTGGCATTTCTATTTTCAGTGCTATTGCAAATGGAATTCACCTCCTGATTAATTTCTCAGAGGTTTGTTATGGATTAAAAAGTTATTTATTTGCATATTTTGATTGTACATTTTAGTAGAATTTGTTTACCCAGTTTACAAACTTGTTTGTGGAGTTGTTAGGTTCTTCTAAGTAAAGGTTACATTGTCTACAAATAGTAATACTTTGACATCTGCTTTTCCAATTTGTGTCATTTTAGTTCTTGAAAGGCATATCTAGTCCAACAAAGTTCCCTTGTCTTTCTAGGAAACTTAATTTTCCATTTTCTCTCTTTTTTTGGATCAAAATCATGACATCATACATGCCAGACAGGCACTGTGTTTCTGCGCTGTATGTATGACACTTCCTATTCGCTTTGAAGAACAATTCTCCTTATTATAGATTTCTAGGTAACTGAGCTTTTACAAAAATATTCTGCATATCTAACATACTTCTATTTTTTCTCTCCTCGCTGTTTACATTGTGAATTTTTCCACGCTGTTTTTCCATTTTTAACCTCTGTTTATATTCTCCATTTTTAAGATTGTGTTCTGATGATTTCAAAATTTTTGCCTTTTGGTGGTTATAATTTGTCTGTTCCTACTTTACATATGAATAGGCCTGTGATTTGATAGTCACAACTAGGTTATTATTAACTTGATATAAGACTACTCTTCTCATTATAGTGTATGCCAAAAGAAAGGTGATACTCCTCTGAAATCCACTTTATAAATGAGGCTCATTTAAGAGATACAATACAGGAAGGAAGACAGTACATCTTTCTCAAGTTGGAATTGGATCAGGAGATTAAGGGGAAGAGGAGTGAAGGCAAAAAAAGAGGATGAAAAAGGAAACAGTGATGTATCACTTACACACAGAAAATCCACCCTGGGAAGGCAAAAATCCTATACTGTACACATGGACTAATAAAATGAATCAATAAATAATTAAATTCGAAATGAAGTGCATTATGTAAGACACCATTTCATAGTATATAATTTTTTCTCTGTTGGTTTTATTGACATTATTCATAACAATAATGAGCAAATTATTTAACAACATGCAACAGGAAAAGTTACAGAAAAATCAAAACTAGTTTCCAATCTCTCATACTGTAGAAAACTCATATCACAATGCATGGAAGAACTAAATATAAGACAAGACACTGAAAATGCTAGCAGACAGCTTAGGATAAATTCTCCAGAATACAAACACTACCAAAGACTCCCTGCAGGGGACATCAGTAGAGTGGGCAATAAGAACAAAATATGACAGTCATATTTTGAATATACTTTTTGCAGCATAGAAAAAAGGCAAAATACAGGTACTGTTCAAAAGTTCCAATGGAAATAGTTAGAGATGACAAACACTAAACTTTAGAAATCACTTTCCTTGCCCCTGAGATGCTTTATCCTACAGTTGATAGTTAATGCAGTAAAGGAATTTTGGTTTATGTTTCAGTCCACAGTCAACTGATTCCAACAGAGTGCAGCATGACAAAGGACAAGGCAGAGGACAGTTGCTCACAAATATAAGGAGAACAGGACGTAGCGTGAGGGAAGGCAAGGGCCCAGGTAAGAATCTACCCTTACAGGTCAATATGCCAGTGCCCTGCCAATTCCTTCCAGGCTAACAGGAAGTCAGTACCAATGCTTCACAGTCTCACTACCACAAATACCCCACCTAGGATCACAAGAGTCTTTGCAGGAGCATCTAGCTCTAATGCATAGCAAAAGAAACCAAGAGTCAAAAAATGTAATTGGATTTCTGTAAAGGAGACATCACTTCCTCCCACCTGGTGCTTCTAGGTGCTTTCTGACTTGTCCTTTTATATATTTTATCATAATTCTCCAAAACAGTCCAGCAGCTGTCTCTTATTACACAAGTCAAAATTCGTAGATCTGCAGTCAGAACTCAGCTAAAACTAAATGCTGCTTCTGGGTGACTCAGGCTTGCACAGGACATGGAATCCAACTTAGAAAGAGGGCACTTAGACCAGACTCTTGCTCACCTATTTGCCATGGCCCCTCAATCCCTGGCGTACACCCCATAGTGTCCTGTGCCCTAGAAGAGCAGTTATGATTCGTGTTGCCTTTCTGTGAGTTAAGAATTCAGAGTGCGTTTCCAAGGCAGTTGGGGATGCAGCAGAAAGGCTCTGTCCACCACAGAATTTTCTCTCCATCATTCAATTTAAATCAGTTTTCGTAGTGATAAACATTCAATAGCCTCTGAATGTGTTTTCACTCATAGATTGAGTCGTAAGACATACAGACTCTAATCTCAGAGGGTAAGAGGGATAGTGTCACATAGAAAGTAGGTAAGAGTGAGTGTGAGGATTCTTAGCCAGACTCAGCCTGCCTTTCGCATCAACTTAACTATACTTTTCTCTCTTAACCTGTGTTTATGTAGGGAGACTGAAAAACTCTTTTTTGTACTGTGGAAGCTCCAATTTTCTGGTAAATGAAGGCTAGAAATTGACATCTTTGGTGTTTGACCTACACATATCAAAAATTTCATTAAGAAGCTACTTTACCCTTGGTGCCTTAGTATTTCTTATTAATCAGACTGTCTCTTTCTTGACTAACTCAGGCCCCGTGCAACCTGAAAAAAATATGCTTCTGTCAGTTAAAAATTTGAGATGCTTAATTATTTCATTCCACACAGTTTTACAGACACTTAAGTAGGGTTATCACAAATTTACATACACTATTGGAATGAATGTTGCATTGCATCATTTTGTTTCCAAGAATGACAAATTAAAAATTGTGCTGCTATAAACATGGGTGCAAATGTATCACTGTGATATAATGTTTGCATTTCTTCAGAGAAAATGTCCAGAAGTTGAACAGTGGGATCTAATGGGACTTCCAATTTCAGGTTTTTGAGGAATTTCCAGACAAATTTCCAAATGGAAAAGGATCAACTTAAAATTATCCTAAGTGTAGACAACTGGTAGGAGATAGAACTAGAAACCAATATCCAAATGAAATTAATCTCAGTTTGTATTTAAAAAATGTGCAGACAAAGTGCTTGCACAAGTCTAAACTCCCAACAACAGTGCAGAAGAGTTCCTTGTTCCTCAATGTCTCTTAAACTTTTGTTATTGCTGCTTTTCTCGATCCTGGCCATTCTTTCTGAACTGAGATGGAATCTCAGTGTGGTTTAAACGTGAATTTCTCTAATGATCAATGATTCTGAATATTGTTTTCATGTATTAATTTTCTCTTTGTATTTCTTCATCTGAGAAGTTTGTATTCATCTCAGATGTACATTTTTGGATTTGGCCTTTGAATTTTGGGGGTCTGACATTTTTTTAAATCCTTAGATATTGTAAATAGAAGTCCTCTGTCTGAGGGATACTTGACTAAGATTTTCCCAATTTGTGCATTTTCTTTTCACTATTTCAAGGGTTACTTTTCATATGCAAAAACTTTTCAATAAGATGAGATCCCAGTTAGTAATTCTGGGAAGAATTTACCATGTAGTTTGATTTTTGTTCAAGAATTCCCTGCCCACTCCTATGTCTTCAACATTTCTACCTACTTTGTCTTCTAGCAGATTTAGTGTTTCTCTTTTAATATTTAGTTCTTTGATCTATTGTATTGTTTTGCAAATCATGCCATTATCCTAGAAGTTAAGTAACTTAAAGATGAAATAAAAATAAGCCTTCTTACAAGAGAGGGTTAATGGAAATATGCATATCTCATTATGTAAACATAGATACAGAAATCAGAAATATTTCCCATTTTTCTTCTGGGTTGTCTCTTAAGTCACTTGAGTCATTATGTAAGAAAAAAATGTGAGTTATGCAGGCAAGAACATTAGGCCTCGTACTCAATGATGTAGTTGTGACTTCCATGCAAATCCATAAACCCCAGGAGTTCTGCAAAATGACAGACTCACTCATCCTAGGAATATGGTTAAACCACTTAGTAAAACTAATGTCTATAATATTAGAACAAAAGGAAAAAAATAAATAGTGAAGGGAAAGACAAAGTAGAAGCAGTCTCTTCTCTATGTCATGACAAAGAACATGAAGATGTCTTGCATCCAGGTTGGAGAACAAGGTATCCTGGGAGGCAGAATGTTCTATTCAGAGAGAGGCCATAGGAGATCTCTATTACACTGAGAGCAAAATGTAGCCTTCTGGGAATGGTGCAAAGGAGATATTGTCAGCAAGTCAACTTCCAGAGTAGAAGCTTACAGCAGAAAACACTCAGGGTAAAAGGGTTCTAGTCCTGGAAAAGTTTCTATTTGCATAAAACTTCAGCACAATACCAAAGTTACTTTTCAGGGAACATTGGCTAGAAGTAACAGGCTGAGTCAAAGTGAGGTTAAAAACAATCACAATTTTTTTTCTTCTTCACCTAATCATGATTCTTCGGTTTCTTTTCTTTTTCTGCACATGCTTTTATACAAACTGAGATTCAGTTCATTTGGATATTGGTTTCCAGTTCTATCTCCTACCAGTTGTCTACATTTAGGATAACTTTAAGTTGATCCTTTTCCACGCAAATTTAGGAAGCTGTATTCGTAATGAGACATGAACGGCATGTACCACATAGAGCATGAAGAGTACAAAAGATTTTTGACATTTGGAGAATGAAAGGAGTTACTCTTATTTTGATCTCTGACAAAATTAGCCAGAATTGGGATCTCTAAATTTGTAAATTCGGAATATTTATAAAGTAGAAGTGATACTCTTTGCTGCAGAAGAAAGGGAAGTGTAAAGAAATCACACCTACTGACTAAAACTGCCTATCTTTCTGTGTATAGTTGCCCTCTCAACCTGGTGGCAACTCAGTCTTCCATAACTGCTATCAAGACACAATTTCTTTAGGCCCTTCCTGTTCGCCTTACATCCTAACCCTCTATTCTACATTTGTAATGTATAACCTTGACAAAAACTATCGCTCACATAAGGTTTGGAAAATCCCACGCAAAGCAATCTAATGAAAAGTGCCATTGAGGAGGCTACCTATTTCTCCCTCTTGAAGAAAACTGCAGCAACATAAAGATGTGCAGCTCTGGGATACATTCCTAGTACTGGCTGATAAAATGTGTCTGAGTAGTGGCTTCTATAAAGCTCATCGAGGGGATGGCTTCCTTCATTTCCCTGAAACGCTCTGGAAAAAAAAAATGTTCAAAGAAGACTGGCGTAACCAAAACGTTCAGCATCACTGAAAACTGAGTCCATGACACCGTGCTTTCCTGCTGAGGTACAGATTTCTCTCTTCTTTACCCACCATGCTAAGGTTACTCCCAGTAGTTTTCTGTAATGTCCACAGTGGTCCTGTCCTTTGATCACCTCTGTCCAAACCCGTATGCTAAAGACTTCATCCTTACTTTGTGGTATCTGATGCTGCAACTTTTGGGAATTGGATGTTGGTTTTTGAGAGTGTGTTCCCATATTGCGATTTTTATTCCTGACAGGTGAGGAAATCTCTCTTATTCTCCTTCCCTTTCTCTTCCTCTATCTCTCTCCCCTCCTCTCACTCTCTCATCTCCCTGGCATTTTGTCCGCCCTACTTCCTACTCCTATGCCTCCTTTCTCTGCCTCTCAGCTTCCCA
Organism: Hydrochoerus hydrochaeris; assembly: GCA_004027455.1. Classification (NCBI taxonomy): domain Eukaryota; kingdom Metazoa; phylum Chordata; class Mammalia; order Rodentia; family Hydrochaeridae; genus Hydrochoerus; species Hydrochoerus hydrochaeris. The sequence continues at coordinate 79,106 of PVLA01009010.1, forward strand.
TTTTCCCACTGTCTGACTCTCCCATCCCTTCTTCCTCATTATTTCCCTCAAAATCTCCTGCTTCCCTTTGCCCTTCCCCATTTCTTTACATCTTTCTGTCCCTCTCTTTCACAATCCTCCATATTCAAGTTAGGAAACAAAATGAATGATATTGTTCCATTTGCTATTTCCATAATTTACTGAATATTTCTGCTTCATTGAGACACCTACAAATATCATATGCTGAAGTTCTAATAGCTAATATGGAGGGAACTGAAAGTTAGGCTTTTGTGGGAATGGGAGGTGATGTATGTTTTGATGTATAACTTAGTCAAATGCGCATAAAGTAGTCTAATCCCCTACCATCGCCATTGCAGCTCTGCTTTCAAAAATTCTGAACAGAGAAACTAAGACGTTTATTTCACCACTCCGGTACTCCTATGCACCATGACAAAATTCCTGTGCCTGACTAATATGTACTGAATAACTCTCAGGACATACAAAAATGCTTCATAAAAATTTTACTTTTATATCCCAGAACAAGATAAAACCACATAGAAAACATTCAGTTATTTAAGACAACAAAGAGAAAATGCTCTAAGTAATTCAAGAATTTATCATGTTTCAAAATTTGCTCTACTGTGTTACATTGCATACAGTAGGGTTCTATATCATTTCCAAGAAAGTTCCCTATTCTAATGTTCTATTTTCTAAACTGGAAATGTGAGAAACCTGTTTTTTTTAAGTACCCCAGAGTGCAGTGTTTTGTCAGAGTTGACTAAATCAATTTACAGGAATGGGCATCACAGTGCTAACACACAACATGGAATGTCATGCCATTAACTCTGCACCTCCATCATTAGCCCACCCCAAAATTAAATGAAAATTGTATGCAGGTAGAAACCTGCAATTACCAAGGTTCCACACTGCTTCCTTTGGAAATTTCATGTTACTTTTCTCAATGACACCCTCTTCTCATGTTTTGCTTTTATGGTACATAAAAGTTAAAAAGGAACTTCAACAAATTTCCTGTAATATTCTGAAACCTAGGCTCAAAAATTGTGAGTAGCAGAGACTGGATCTTCATCATGTGAGTACCAGTGCACTACCACACAGCTTGCCAAAGAGAATACAATCAATTATATGTGCTAAGATACATTCAAGAGGTATGAGGGAAAAATGAAAAATATTTAAGCACAACTTAAAGTAATGCACAAAGAAACAGTTTAAAGAATTGAATTGCATAAAAGAAACAGAAAAGCAAAAAATGAATGTGTCATAAAGGTTTTCTCCATTGCATCACCCAATACTGGTGGGCTTCCTTAATTTCTGCAGGAAAATTCCCTATATTAAATCCTCTTTTCTTAAACAGCATGACCTTGATGCCTCAGGCATCCACGGGCTTGGCGGGATCAGCAGGATGCATGGCTGGGGCAACTGCCCTAGTTTTGCCAGTAGAGACAGGTTTGGCAGAAAGCCAGGCTTGGAATATTACTATGTCCACTCTTCCAAAGTCTTCATAAAGAGATGCAAAGTAGGTAGGACAGATCTTATTGATCCTGGTGAAAAACTCAATGATTTTCTCCTTGCTGGTCTCAGGATGGGCTTGGGGGCCCCACAGGAACTCACGGCGTGGAGGAACACTGCCAGGCACCTGCCGGTACTGCAGATAATTTAGTCTCACAAAATAATGGGTGAGGAGCCTCCTGGCATTTCCAAAAAAGACGTGCTTCTTACCAGGATACACTTGCATCTTTTTCAGGAATTTCCAGATGTCTTCTTCAGAAGCGCGCTGGCCTTTCATGAGGATCACAGCGAGGATTTTCATCAGCAGCCCGCACTTAGGGTAGCCCCTGCCAGGGTGAACCCTGCCACTGTTGGGAAGGCTCAG